>WYDI02026011.1:7639-18009 GCA_009867235.2 Psittacus erithacus
GTGCTTTTCCTTTTCAACTTCCTTCTTGTTTTCCCTTTTTTAAATGGAGCTTATCTTCATGAAAAATATTTTAAATTATTTCCTTAAGTGGAGAATTTCTTTGGGGGAAATAAAATCTGTTAGTCTGCTAGAAGATGAAACCTCATTTAACAGAAGTACCAAATGTGTTTTGACTGAATGATGTACCTTGCAAATGAGACCTCAAACCCAAAGGGGGTGACTTGGCAAGTATGCCTGCCTTTCTACTGTAGGGTCATAGATTAACTATTGGTTGCAATTCCTTTGTATTTGTCTTCAAGCACAATTTTGATCAATTCTTTTCAGCATAAAATCATAAAATGAAAAGCTAAGTATCTTACTCCACCTTCTGCCTACTCTCTGTTCATTCAAAGAGTGTGAAACTATCTCCTTCATGTGGTGCATGCCAAAAATGACAATGGGAAAAGCTGCATGAAGTAAAGAACACTCTAAGTTGTTTGTTAAGGAGTTAGTAAGAATCTCATTTAGAGCAGTGAATATAGTCTTAGGAAACATAGATGACCATAAAAAAAAACAAAAAACAAAAACTAGCCTTAATACAAGGCATGTTCTATACTAGCCTTCCAAATCTGTGTAAACTAGAAAAAAACCCAAACATTTCAGACAGTGATCAAGATCACCTGAGGTCAGATTTTTCTGCTTTCTTTTAAAATCAGTGAGGCAGCTGAAGTTATAACGATGAATGTGGTATGAAAAAGATCTCATTAGACAAACTGATAGTTTTGGGAATAAAGGGAACTGACATCCCATGTACTGAACTATACCTATGTTGAATAAATCTTTTGATCTGTAGGGTCATGATGGATCACGCTCCATGTATGTTCAGATCTATTCAAGGTGGAGTGATAACTGTTTTGTTTTTTCTTTTTTTTTTTTTTTTTAATAAAAAGCAGTGTGATAGATTCAAGCCTTTTTCCATATATACCTCCAGAACTGGCAGCATAAAAATCTTTTCCATTAAATACAGTCATGTCAGCAAAGTCTCTAGGAGCTTCTATTAAGCAGGCTAGGCCAGAGAAAAAGCTACTTAAGAGTACAGCTAACCATTTTCCACTTAACCTACATGATGTGACCTTTATGTGCCAGAAATCTATTCTTGTGAATTATAGGTTAGCTATGGATGTCTTGTCTACATTAAAAACAAAAAAAAGAGGAGGTGGGGAAGGAGGAGGGAAAAAAGAGAAGGCTTTGTCTTATACAAGTAGTCTATTAATATTCTGGCTGGATTTAAAATGGTTCAGGGGTTATACTAATTAAACTTAGTTAATTTTGCCATGCAATTACCCTTCAGTATTTGCCTAGTTTGTTGAGACTTGATGATGGTTGATACTGATATCTTTGAAACGCAAGTTTAAAAATCCGCTTCCAAATTTGTCCCAATCATCAATTTACTCAGTGTTCATTATACAGCCTAAGAATATAGAAGTACTTGGTACAGTAGTTAGGCACCTACTATGTCATGTGACAACTGCAATTATCCCTTTTAGTGACAAACGCAGTCTTTGCAGTGATTACCTTTAAAAAAAATCATAGCCAATTAAATAAAATTCTGTGACATTTCAAAGACTGTTAATCACAGCCAAATGCTGTAAATGTCAGGATGCATTGAAATTTTTGCTGCTAAGTGATGAATCAGAGTTAATTGTAGTTCATCATAAGGCCCTTGTCATTGTTATTATTATGGAAAACACTTTCATCACTCTTGCTATTCAATAAATTAAAGTTCTAGACAAATATGAGAAGATATTACTCATGAAAGCTTTTGATTTTAATATCATTCTTCAAAATATTCAAACAACTATGCAGAATAATGCAGATGCATACAGAGTGATGTTTTAAATTAAATCTATGAAGGCATTCCACCTTCTCTCATTTCCCTTTGAAAGAGACAAGGTATATTAAAATATGTTGTCCTTATACAGAATATATCCCTCGACAAAGTAAATTCAACTTTATGAGAGAATATTATATTTAAGATCTTACTAATGAAGGAATCCCACTTTGACATTTCTGGTTCTGGTTTAAGTTTGGAGAAACTGTTACGACTGAAGAATTTGAAGGCTAGATTGTCTTGCAGATATCACAGATAAGTTTTCACACATGCAGTGACCAGAAGATAGCTAAGACTGTGACCTCACATTACTTTCCCTTGAAGTAACATGTTTCTGTTGCTGTTTGCTGACGTTTTTGTTTGATCAAAAGGAAGCTGATCTGGAGGAGAGGTACAGATGGTAGAAGTAATCATTGAATGACATTTGTGGATGTGATTACTCAGACATAGAAATGTGAAGGCAAAAGAAAAGGTGACAGCGCACTGTTGGAACCTACCATCCACTCCCTTTCCTGACTGCAGGCATGTCGACAGAGGTGACATTTTTAGAAATCAAGAACTTTTTCTACAAAAAAGGCTTTTAGAGTTTTCAGAAGAACAGTGACTATATAAGTGCAAGTAGACAGTAGAAAGCTTAAAGAGAGAGTAGTTGTTAGCCCAAATCAAACTAGAATACTCCAAATTATTTTTTCATTTCTTAATCCAGAAGCAGGTAGAGTCCCTGCAAGGTAATTCACCTTTAACCTTAAATACTACTTCTCAAATGAGACTACCCTTTTTTGGGGTAGGGTTCATTACAGGTCAGCTGGTGAGGTGGGACTTGGCTTTCTTAGTACCAAGAGAAAGGTGATATGATGAGGCCTTGTCTGGTCTCAAAGTTGGTAATGTACCTGGAAACTAGGAACATCGGAAGAGAACAAAAGGAGATTGTTCATTCATTAGCTTGAGTTCAAATGCTAGCCCGGTCTGTAAAGAGCTGTGTGTAATGCCCCCCTTTATTAATCTTTTTGCAGGTTTTTTTTTTGTGTTCGTGCATAGTAATTAAAAATCAAATAATTTCCCAACTTTGCTTTTCTTTTGCAAAAAGCTGGATGTTTCTTCTAAATTCCTTGGATATATAAAATCATGAATGGACAAGTAAGAACCTATTCTGCTATACAGAGACGCATGAATTCAAAATTAAGGCACCAATTCCAGAATCAAGATATCAAAGCTTATGTTATGACTCAGTCCAATTTAACCAGGAGAAAATCCCTTTTGTGTAACAATGAAACTTTCTTTATATATTGTAAAGGATACGTTGATTGCTGCCTAAGTACCTGTGCTCAAGTACTGCTGTTCATCAGCTTGAATTACTTACAGTATTCATTTTGTGTAATAGGAGAATCAGAATATATAAATATGAACTTGGTTCTCCCAGATAAACATTTTATGAAAAATAACATATGGAATGTAATTCTGAGTGAATATGAATGCCAGATGAATAGTCATATGTCTCTGTATAAGTAGTGTATCGTCTGTATTTTGCAGTAAAATTGTCCATTATTCATTTTTAATTTTTGTTCTCTTAAAATTATATTTAAATCAAAGCAAAACTTATGTGGATGCATCAATGCAAATCATTTATCTAAACCAGGGGAATACACTTTTAATTTTAGGAAGTACTGTATTTTATCTGTGTATCTCATTTTTCAAGTTGATAAAATGGAGATACATAACAAATCCCAATTCTGTTACTGAATTGTAACTTCAGTTGGGTAAGAACATAATTATCTATGGCAAAACGTTTTCAACCTCAGACTTTTTCTCCTACTTCTAAACATGGTAGAAGAACAACATTTGATAAGATCCATGTTCATCCACAGTAATCCTATATATCTTCACCTAACAGGAATGTCCTGTAACTAAAAGATTGTTTCCTTTCACAGTTCAATCACACAGGACAAGGAAGTATTTGCAGCCAAGCCATAATGTTGATTACTGATGGAGCTGTGGACACATATGATACAATATTTGCGAAATATAATTGGCCAGACAGAAAAGTAAGTACCACCTCTATTTGATAGAGAACCCAAAGCTTCATATCCGTATAAAGTGTGTATGCCTCTTGAAAAGTCAATAACAATCTTTCTGATAATCTAAAAGTGATTTTTGATAACTGGATGTTTCGCTAATGACAAAAATGATGTTTATGTCATGTTGCTTGAGAATAGAGATGGCATTTTACTGCAGTAATGAATTTAGGATATAAGATACTAAGGAAACATTTCCCTCCAGGGTACATTTTTGGCCATTATATAATGCTTCCCCTGCAAGACATCATTAAACATGAAAAAAACTTTTCTCTTCTTTCTCTCAAAATACTCATTATAATTCGGTTGCTTTTTGATGCTAAGGAGGGGTATGTATGGTGGACAGTGAATGATTTTCTATGGCTGGATGTCCTTCTCAGTATTTTTAATTTCTGTATTTGTCAAAATGAGGGGTAGAGAGGGCAGTTGGAGAGATTTTTTTTTTTAACCATTTATTTGGTTTAGCAATCTGCATGAAGTCATTTCCCCAGAATTAAATTACCCTGTTACATAACACATGGATATTATACAGTAGTGCAAAAATGCCTTGAAAATTCCCTGGTGAGGAAGCCACAGTAAGCTTCATGTGTGGATGTGAAATATTTTCTTTCTATAGTTTTTATCTTCTACTAAAGCAAGTTTTGGGATTATTTTAGGATGTCTTCTTAGTTTGAGATACCTACCTATAGAAGCAACAGCCTCACTCACTTCAACATCAGCAAGTAATTGATTTATATGGGTGTGTTGCATGGGGTTTTACTATTCTGTGAAAAACAGTAGTAGTTTAGATTTTTAGTTTTAGGTATATTTCTGTCATTGATAACATTGCATTTGTTTTCTCCCTTTTCTTGTTTACTTGAACTAAACCTCGCCTATTAAGCAATCAGTGAGCAACAAAAAATGGGAAATTGGTGATATTTTTTTTAACTGATCTGTTGAAATTATGTCAATTACTGTTATTTCATGCAGTAAAAATAACATAAATCTATTCTACTCTCTGTTAGTTAAGAGGTTTTTATTCAGATAATGTAGAGTAATAACTAACAGCAATATGAAGATCTATTTTTCTCTTCAGATAGCTCGCTTGCTCCTTTTTATGTGACATGGTTCTCTACAATAAGAAAGCTCATAGTTTTTGTGATTTTTATCAGGACATGCCAGGAAATCTGTCATCCTTAAAAGAACATAAGGATATTTGCATTGATATTTGCACGTATTCTGTAATACTTTTCATGCGACTTGAAGCTAGACTTTGTGTAGTGGAAGGGTTGAGGAAGATCAATACTTAATTACTGTGTTGAAATGTATAACTATATATTATGAAGGGCATTCCATTGAATATCAGCATTTGTCCATTTTGGTATTTATTGTACTTCGTTAGGTCACATCTCAATATTCAGCAATATTGCTGAAATAGAACAGAAATATTTGCTCCTACTCTGTGACATACAGGTACTTCCTTGAAATGCGGTGATGGACTATTTACAAGGAGAATATCACCTTTGATCTTTTCTCCTACTTCAGTGTTTTTCACTGGCACTATTTACATGAAAATATCTCCTTCCTTTTCTTATTCTGTATTGACTGTTGAAGATGGGTGATTCTCCAGGGTTAAGCTTTTATTGATTTTTCTGTTGATTTATTAGACATTTTGAAAGCTTAGGCTTTATAAAATATATTTGACTATTGAAATTGCTGAGTAATTCTGGAAACTGTAACATACTTGAAGTGCAGCTTGTTTTTTAGGTATTTAAATATTCAAAATGGAATCTGTTTTTGTCAGACAGGTCATGTGCTGTGTTTTTATTCCTAAGTAAATTAGTGTAATTACTTAATATTATATAGCTTAGGTCTTTTATCAGCTGGCTGTCCTCATATAAATGCCTGGTAGTAATACAGTTTCAGTATATCTCTTAAATTCTTTTCTGTATTCACACTTATTTTTGAATGTTTTCTGAGAGAAACAAGACAACTATAACCTGAGTGTGAAATCATTATTTTAGTATCATCTACTTCAGATCACAAATGTGTCTAAACAACAAACAATTTATTTTTTTTTCCCCCAGATGTTTGCATACACTTCAGCCCTATACAAATGGTCTGGGAAGTGTTGATTTCAGCTGTAGGCTTCAATATTTACTCTTAATATTTTAGTCAATTAAGTCTTGTAATGGTTCAAGATTTCTGTTATAACATGATGTGAGAAGAACTTTCATTAAGCAATATATACATTTAAACGAATTAAATGGAGGATATGAGGAATTTGATTTATCTTTGGCATTTCAATCAGTATTCCTGGTATGTTCCCAATTCCACTAGCTTTTTCTCCTTTCCAGTTTTGATATGAGTGAGTGGCTTTGTAGGCTACCATTAGCTCTGTTTTATGTACGCCTAATTTATCTTGTTGCACTGGAAAGGAGGCTTAAAATTAAAAAAAAAATAAAAAATAAATTTAATCTTGTGGCCAGTCTTCCCTCTTTTATTCAATGGGATATTGAAGTCCTCAAATGTTCCATGAGAACATTTTGCTTTATCTACCAAACACTGATGCCTAAGAAGCAGAATCTCTCAAAAGGATGTGCCCCTGATGTCTTGTATTTTCTTATACTACAAAGTTAGTTCCTCTCTTAAAAATGGGAAGAGACCATGGGGAAACAATTATATGAAATCAGTAAGGAAAGAATTCTCTTTCACGAGTAGGTGTTTTCACAAAACCTACGTATCTTTCTTGTGCAAATCAACAGCTATATCTGAGATAACAATACTTGGCACAGTTGTTGCAATAAGCAGCAGGACAAGTTCCCCTTTGGGTATACTGCTGCAAAGGCCTAGCAGGAAGAATCCTACCTTGTTTAGCAAGGGCAAGGTGTTTAAGCAATAGCTTGTACTTAATACACAGTATTCTGAACAACTCTTCTAAAATATTTAACATATTACATAGTCTTCTAAATTGTATATTTGAAAATATGTAGGAAAAAATCAAATCAGTTTGTCCTCTTTTCAGCTTCGAATGTTTCAGTATGAAAAATATTAAAGGTTTCTATATGCATGCTTTAAAGCATTAGAGCTCTCAATGTTCTTTGTTGGATTTGTTGCACTGGAAAGGAATTATTGAAAATGCAATACTGTACATATTTGTAATGTCAGTATGCCTAAAAATTATGCATGTGGTGCATTTCAGGATTCCCTGCTTTTGCATTACACCATTTTTATTCTCTCCAAAACCATTTTTTATATTTATAAATCAGACCTTTGAACTGCGCAGTAGAGGTTTTTTCCCACTTGTTTTTTGTTCTCTAGTGATCTATATATTACCTTGTAATCTTTCTTATGATTTATATTTTCCCTGCCGTTTTGTCATTATGGTAAGCAGAGATGGACAAATAATTCTAATTAAGGTTATTTCTTATGTTTGTTTGCCTCAATTGCAGTCAGCAAAGTACCTGTTTCAGTTATGTTTAATCTTAGATAACATTAAATGCATCATCATTAGTTGCCACAGAAACATCTTGTTCTCTTATAGAAAGGAATGACTTCATATCACTGTAAAAGCTTTGCTGGTTTGTTGGTGACAATCTCTAAAAACAGAGAGTGAAAATATACTGTCACCATGTAAATGACAATTCATATTTTCTTCCTTTTTTCAAGCCATCTGTATCTTTGTAAAAGACTGTCTTTTTTAAAAAATACATTGTGTAATGAGAGTTAGGAGCATTTTATTACATGTCATTGTAGATATATTCTGTCTGATAACTGATTAAAAAGCTTCTTCTTTCTGATAATGTATTAAATGCAAGTTAGTTGTGTTGCAATAGTTTTGAAATGGAGTAACTTGGCTCCAACTAAATCCCCAAAATGGCTTAAATTAGTAATTGAGGTTTTTGGGAATGACATCAGCCTGATTTTTTTGTATGAGCTAGAGAATTATGACCATTAAAAGGCTATTTAAAATTATCTTGTGGACTGTTCACTTGAAAGAAGCAAACTTTACTGTGTATTTTATGAATCCTATCTCACTCACAAGACCCCTTCCTCCCCCCAGTGTTTCCTCATTCTTAAAACCTTTCCCATTTTCTTAATATCTTCTGCTACTTAAAGTGTAAATCTAGTAGATGCTATTTTTATAGCACACTATGTTTTATTTCTATGAGTAAGGGTCTAGTTGTTAATGTCTCTTTCATTTTTTATGTGTCTATGCATGCAATCTTGCATCTTAAGGAGGTAGGTTGTCACACATTATAAATGAGTTTATGCTATGCATATAGTTTTACTCATTCACAGAGCTTACAATTTGCTATTTTGAGGTTTCTGTAATTCATTCATAACAGCTCTGCTACATGAAGTACCAAACAGAGAATAGTTATTCTGCAAAACTAAATCCATCTACACTGTCATATAAAAGCCCGGGTTTTCAGCATGTAACAGAAATAAGTATTTAGAAATAATAGTACCAAGGAGGTGTTTGTTTACAATTGCATCTTAGGTCTCCTGTTTCAGGAGAAAGCCTTTAAGTCTCAAAATATCTTTTTGATGTCAGCTGGAACAGAGAGATTCATGCTTTTACTGTATATTATTACTTCTACTGTTATATCTGAATGCACCATTAGAAACCAAGCAAAATGCTGCACTTACATATTTCACTAGGTTCCTTATTCTAATTTAAAAGCAAGAAAAGACATTGTTGGAGGGAGAAAGGAGGTGTAATCAAATGGACTACAGGAAAAGGTAGCCCTTCATGTTTGCTTCCAGAAAGTAATGCCACTAATTATCTCTTCTTAAATAACACAGTTCTATTTCCTCTGTATTGGAAAAGTCCAGGAAGTATTTCATGGAAAATTCCAGGAAGATTAACCATGTAAATGTTGACAAAATGCTATAGCACATCTAAAAATTCAATTGCAATGAGATCAGAGATAATATCAGAGTTTTGAGCCCTGTCATGCTCTATGTTGAAAGCCATTTTAGTAACTAATTGAAAATTAATAAGTTTGGAAAAGAAATTATTTACTTAAATAATATTTACCATGTTTTGACTTTCTAGATATAGCAAGACTGTTCTCAGTGTGTTGTGACATTGCAAAGGGAAATAATATAACATAGTAAATCCTGAGATCTCTTTGCACAGTGATATTGTAACACATGCGAAATCTGGAAAAGAAAGCAAAAGAATCATTGAATCAGTTGAACTGTATCCTTCCCTTTGCGTTTGTCCTTTGATCCTAAATAGCACTTGTTTTCATAATTATCTGTGCTAGATATATGCTATGGTAGATATCTGCAAATCCAGAAGCAATAATCCCTTACTACTTAGTAAAGTGAAATGGAAAACAAAATCCCACCTAAAATGTGCTGATTTTCTAGAATCAAATCCAGCTAGACAGGCCAGAAGTCTCCTGTATTTTGCCTCTGGTGAAAAGAAGGAAGGATGAATGTACTCCAGAATTCAGGCTTGCTTACTTTTTAATTATTATTTATTTTTTCTTTTCTTTTTTTTTTTTTTTTTTTTGTTGTATTTTTTTTATTGTGAGGTGAAACTACCTCCCCATTCAGTTACCTTGTTCATTATTCTGCAGCCTTTTGCTTATTGGACCAAGCAAGAGAGAACAGAGCTTCATTTGTCCATCTCCTATTTTGAGGGCTCTGGGTAGTGCTCATTTTGTACGGGAGAGAAATACTTTCTTTCTATGTATGAGCTATAAGAACAAGGCAGAGATTTAAGATGGTTTCTGTCATTGCTAAGACTTCAGGTAAGGTGAATATAAAGAATAAGTGCAATAACATCTTTCTTCCTACTGCTAAATAATAATGATGCAGAAAGGCCGAACAGCTAATGCAGCCTATGTCTGAACAGAACTGTTGAAATTACAAGATAAATAGTTCCATGACTTTTACATATTTATACGTGCTTTTGCATCTGCTTTGTATGAAAAATTTCACGGTGCGGAAGGTCTCTGGGTCTATATACAATACTTAAAATTGTAATTGAATCCAGCGATTAGCATCTCAGAATTTGCTGGTTTTAGATTTAATTTCATAATAGTATAATACATTTGCAGAAAATCATAATTACTTGATAACTTGTTAGCTGTGTTGGAGTTTAATGCATGCTTTTACAGGATCAATATTTACGGTACATTTAGCATTAGATGGCATTGAGCTTTTTTAAATACTTAAGAAAATACATGGTCACTACTGGTCACTTGACTGCTAAAGACCTTTTTTTCAATTCACTCATTTATACTGGTGATCTTCAAAATAAATATTTAATAATTTAGCATTTTAGTTTTTTAATTAAACTTCTATTTAGTCAGTTTAAAGGCAACTAACAATTATTGGCTTGTTCTATGTGAAATGAAAGTCTATATGGAAGTCTATATGTTCTATATGAAATGGAAGTCTGAGCTTTGGGTATATGTAAAATTCCCCAA
>WYDI02026015.1:0-39436 GCA_009867235.2 Psittacus erithacus
GCCCCCCCAGCCCCACCCCCCCCCCCCCCCCCCCCCCCCGCGCCCCCGCCTCGCGGGGGCCCCCCGCGCGCCCCCGCGCCCCCCCCCCCCCCCCCCCACCCCCCCCCCACCCCACACACACACACACCTCCTTCCTTTCCCGCCTTTTTCCGCTCGCCTGAGGGGGAGGCGGCGGCCTTCGCTTCATCATCATCATCATCATCTTCATCATCATCATCATCATCATCATCACCCACCATCATCGCCAACCTTCATCTCCAGCATCTGCCGCCGCCTCCCCGCCCGCCGCCATGGCAAGGCCACGGCGCGGCCCTAGATAGGTGGGCTCGGCCTCTCCGCAGCGCACCCCGCCGAGCGCAGGTAACCGGGCATGGGGGGGGTGTGGTGGTGGTGGTGATGATGATGATGATGATGATGGTGATGGTGATGGTGGTCGTTGGGGCTCGTGGTTCCCCCTCAGGGGGCGGGGGACCACGGCCCTAAGCGCGCAGGCGGGCGCCCACCCCGGGGAGGGCTTTGGCTGCTGCATCCCGCGGTCCGGCCCCTTCACCCCCTCCGCGCTCCGCCGCTGTGCACCCGCGTTTTGCCGTGGGGATGGGTGGATGTGGGAAGGGGGGGGGGTGGGATCTGCTGGGACCGGGCTCTCCACAGCTGCCGGAGGGGGTTTGGTGCTCGTCCCACCCGTGTCCCCCTCCCTCGAGGGGCCGTGTCACCCTCCGAGCGTCCCCGGAGCGTTCCGGACACGCACACGTACGGGCGCGACCTCCGTCCATAGGGAATGTTGCTGTTTATGTGCATCCCGAGGGAGCTGCGCTGCCTGGGGTCTAGTTTTCAGGGGAAAAAGGAGGGATTTGTGTTGTTTCCCGCATCCCAGCGGGATACCTGCTGCTTCCCACTGCAGGCTTAGGGAAGGGAAAGAGGGATTCCCACTCGCTGTTAGGCAGTGCTCGATGTCCCTTTGTTGTTTGTTGTTGTGTTTTCCCTGCGACACCCCCTTCTGCGTGTTCTCTGCTGCCCATCTGCCGGGTGTGCTGCCTCTGTGCGTGCCCATGGCCATGCACAGGGAGGATATCCTTCACCAAGATCTGTTTCATGTTTTCCTGCTCTCCTTCCATGTATTTGGGGTTATTTTCCTATATGCAAACATAAACATTGACAGATGCTGGGGGGGGGGGTATAGTCTGTTTCTTGCTTGCCAAGTGCCTGTTGCCTCACTTCATACACATGGGGCAGGGGTGCTGCTGCCTTATAAAACCTGCTGTGCTTCCACACAAAGCTTGACCACCACAGCCTCCTAAATACACCTCAGGAGGCTTCTTCCTGTCTGCAGAAGCTGTCAAGATTGTGTTTTTCCTCACCCAAATACACATACTTGTGTCTTTAACCAAAGCTTAAGGGGTGACTTCTCCGGCCTGTCTCCTGTTTGCGTTGTGGAGCTTGTTCTGCCTGCTGATGAGGGAGGCTGTCTCCTGTTCCCACACTGAGCAGCTCGTGCCCAGGTAGCCAAGGAGTCCCAATGACATCGTATCCTGGATCAGAAATGGTGTCACCACAAGACCAAGGCAGCGATTGTCCCCTGCCCTGGGCACTGGTGAGGCTGTGCCTTGAATCCTGTGTTCAGCTCTGGGCCCCTCACAACAAGAGATATTGAGGTGCTGGAGCAGGGCCAGAGAAGGACCTGGAGCACAAGTGTGATAGTGAACTGCTGAGGGACCTGGGGGGTTCAGTCTGGGGAAGAGAAGGCTCAAGGGGACCTTATCGCTCCCTACAACTCCCTGACAGGAGGAGGGAGCCAGGTCTGCTCCCAAGGAACAAGGGATGGGACAAGAGGAAACGGCCTCAAGCTGCACCAGGGCAGGTTTAGATGGAGCTGAGAAACAATTCCTGCCCCAAAGGGTGCTCAGGCATTGGAACAGGCTGCCCAGGGCAGCGCTGCAGTCACTGGCCCTGCAAGTGTTCACACACCATGGAGACGAGGCCCTCAGTGCCATGGGTTAGTGGTGGCCTTGGCAGTGCTGGGGAAGGGTTGGACTGGATGAGCTTAAAGGCCTTTTCCAACCTGGTTGATTCTCTGGTTGGATATAAACACACACCAGGGTATTCCCTCTGACTGCTGACCGGAAGCTGCTGTGTTCCCTGCTGTGCACATCAGGAAGGGCACAAGCAGCATGTCACCAGTGGCCTTTGGGAGTCAGGCCAGAATTCCTCCTCACATGCTTCCAGGGGAAAGGTTTCCACTGGCCTTTCATGTCTTGCACATTCCCACGGACACACAGCAGCAGCTATTTCGGGGCCTGCCCCCAGCCCATGGCACTTTTCACTACACGTGCTTGAGGTCACCCGGTCTTACCCATTTCTTATCTCTTCTTGGCCCTGCTTCGTGGCTGCCTGTTACATTGCTCACAACTGAGACTTTCAACCCTTCTTCTTCATGTATCCTGCTGGTGCTGCAGTGTGACATGCTCAGCTTAACCCTGCCTTGTGTTTTGCTTTGACTTCTAGGGTCTCTGCTGAGCATTCTGCTAGAATAAAAATAAGTAGTCTGCATGCTTCCTTGATATCTGGAGCTCCCCAGTTGGAAAGCACAGGTCTAAAGTACATTCGCTTTTTCTTTTCCAGACATATATGTAATTTTCCAGCCCATTCCAATGTTTCTAGAAGGCTCCTGCTTTCCTTGCATGAGGTCCTCGGTTTGCCATAACCACATGGGGAAATTCTCAGTTACATGTCTGCCCCCGTTGTCCTCCTGTGCTTCTGCCTCATGTGAGGCTTTTCCTTTTCCCCTTCTTTAATTTTTATTCTATTTATCCTAGCTTTTACTTAAATGGAGCTCACCCACTGAGCTGGGGAGCTGGAGGGGTGGAGTGGGTGAGCTCCCCAGCTTCTAGCTGCATGTTGTTGAAGGCTGGGTGATGTGTTGTCCATCATGTGTGGGGACCCTGCAAGGTGACACCATGTGGGAATGGCTTTGGCGCAGTCATCCTGGAGTCTTTTTAGGGTATTCCAAGTGTGATGCGCTTTTGGTAAATGCCACATCCCTTGCAGTGTTCAAGGCCAGGCTGGACAGAGCTTTGCGTGACATGGTCTAATGTGAGGCATCCTTGCCCTTGACAGGGGGCTGGAATTAGATGATCTTTCCAACCCAAACCATTCTATGATTCTGTCATTCTCCTGCCATTAAGGTTTCTTCCTGCAGTTTGATATCTCCATGTGACACAGATCCAAGGCGTGATGCACCTGGAGACCTTGCCTGGGTTTAAGTGCATCTGTTTAAGGGGCTGGAGCTGAACAAGTGTTAACCTGCTGGTGCAGACACAGCTCTACCAGCATAAATGCCTCCATTGATGTACAACTGTTTATACCAGAAACCAGTTACAATGCTGTAAGTGTCTCTCCCTGAGGACTACTTCTATTTAAACAGCTGGTTTTAATCTGAAACTTTAATTGGTGTGAACACTCCAAGCAGTCCCTTTCCAGGGGAAGGGAATTTCCAGCCCTGCTTTAGTCTGCCCAGGTGGATGTAGCACGGATGCTGACTTGTCAGGAAGGAGGATCGCGCGCACTTTCCCATGCAGAAGGTTTTGTGCTGGTTTTGTTTACAGGGTGAGAGAGTTCCTCTTTTTGTGACTCTGAGGTTCGGAGGGGAGTGTGTGTGTGTGTCCCCTTATGTATTTATGCTGTAATACGTAAGAGAGGCAGTCAGCAAGTGAAACTGAATCCCTGCCATGTTTGTTGCAACAGGAGGTTAATCATAAACTCTGGCAACTTTTAAAAGGGGTGGTTTTGTTCTGTGGTGTCTGTAGCAAATGTGTGCAGCTACAAGGGTCGGGTCAGCTCTTTGTGAAGAGCATCACAAGAAGCTTTCTTTCCCTCCTCAGTCTGTGTGAAGCTTAATATTTTTGGTTGTATCCAAATGCTCAAAGGAGGCTTTTTATTTCTCTGCCCTTCTTGGGAGTGGATGTGTGATGCCTGTGCTGAGAGGTGAATGGTGTTTGATACAGAGAAGATCTTGGTGTTTGTATCGCTTGCTCACATCTAGCATTTCACTGGTGTTGCACGGTGTAAACTTCTTTCTCAAAGGCCTTTGAGAACATTGGAGTATATTCCTGTCTGTGTAACGTCACTCCTTTTAAGCCCTGTAATCCACCAGTTTAGACGAGGAGAAAGTCAGACTGACAAAGCAGCGCTGCTTCTGCTGGCACGTGACGAGGAAGGAGATGTCCCCTGACGTAGAAGGGATTGTCTGTT
This sequence comes from Psittacus erithacus, assembly GCA_009867235.2. NCBI lineage: Eukaryota > Metazoa > Chordata > Aves > Psittaciformes > Psittacidae > Psittacus > Psittacus erithacus. The sequence continues at coordinate 4,249 of WYDI02026015.1, forward strand.
GACATTCTTCTCTCTCGCCTGGTTAGAAGTAGGTTATCCCTGCTCAAATTATGCAACTGTGCAGACAGCCAGACTTGAGGAATTCCAAATACTTCAACGTGTCAAGTGCTGACTTCTAAATGAAATGCCGCGGTTGCAGAACGTGTTCACAGTCTGTCGCTTGAAATACGGCATCAATCTGGGAATGGCTGCAAAGGGGCAGCAGCTTCAATTGCCTTTTCCTTCGAAACCATGTTGTGTAACATGGCAGGAACAGAACTGGGTGGGAGATGTGCCTCTACCTGTAGTAGCATTTTGATGTGGAAGTGGGTGGTTAACACTTCAGCAGTTATAAGCAGGGAAAAATAATACTGGAAACATTGATTTATGTGAGAAAATCAAACACTTCACGCTTGTGGCTGCTGCTGTTGCTTTGAAAGATGCTGTTGTGCTATATAAATCTAGTTAAAGAGTTGTGTAAACTGCAAAATAAACGTAGGGGTCCATTTCTCTTAACTTGCCTTGGAGATGAGATTGGTTCTTCTAATAGTTTCACTGGATTAAGATAAATGTCCTGTCCTGCTTTGTACAGAGTGCCAAAATGAAATGGGGGTGGTAGGACACGAGTGGCAGACCCAGTGAAATGGAATTCACATGTATAGGATGGGAGAGAGAAATACATTTAACTCTTATGTTCCAAGTAGAGGACAAATGGAGGAGCAGCATAGACAGCACAGAAATCATTCCCCTATGAGGTGAAGGGTTTGGAGGTGGCCCAAGCTAGAGGGTAGGTGCTGCCAGTCATGTTTGATAGTGCCTGTTAGACCTGTTGGATTTGCCAAGACCTTTTGAGCACTTTATACCCATAGTTTCTGCAATAAGTCCCACAATTTGTGCAAAAAGAACTCCTGGGTTTGTTTCTTTAAACCTAGTGAATAGGAACCTCATTGAGTGCCTCCTGGTTTTTGTATGAGAAAGACTAAAGAACCTTTTTCCAGTCACCACCTGATTTGCAGTTTTATACGTCTGTGTTCTCAGTTTTCTTTTCTTGGGTTGTTTTTTAGTCTTTTTTCCAAGCTGTGTCATCCCACTTTGTTTAGTACATCTGTCTGTGGAGGCTGTTCTACATCACTTTTTTTTCCCTCTTTGAGCTCTGCTGTATTGTTCTGAGGTGATTTGACCACAATTGTTTGCTTGCTTTACCCGGGAACGCTGAATGCAGGCAGATATTGTCAGAGCAAAGATGCTTTCTAATAAAGGGACACTTTGTACCTCATCTGTGATAACGTTATAAACACTTACTGTGTGTAACTCATTCAGAAGCACAAATAAATGTGGTCGTTGCAGTGAGAGCTGGTTTAGTGGAAATACAGATACTGAAGGTGATCTTGGTTTATGAATCTAGTTACAGGTGGTGGTTGATATGTATTTGGATATTACCAAGACTGCTTTGTGGAATAAGTTATGGTGTGTTCTTGCCAGTCTCCTGCAAGGTGGAAGCATGAAAGTAGAGATCCAAGAGCTTTAGAAACCACTAGTGTGTTTGGGAGTCACTGGTGGGTTAGTGGGTGTTGGGGACAGATATTTATGTAGTGTTGAAGCTCTGCAGGTTGAATTGTTTCAGCAGTTTTCTTTCAGTGCCTTTTTTAAGTGGAAAAATACCCTGGGAAGTTTCTGTGCAATGTTAGTAAAGACACTAAAGGTTAAAAGAAAACCCATTAAACTGTCCGGAACCCCAGCCTGATCCATGGATATAACTCTGCCAGTCCAGGTTTGGCCATACAAGGGGAGCATCAGGTAGTTGCTGCTCACCTGATAAGATGGTTTGTGGGTAAATACAAGGATTGGGAGTTTTCAAGGCTAGAAAGAGCTCCTTTTAGGCACAGAAGTTTATCTGCAGAAGTCATTAGCAAAATAAAGGGCTAAAAGGGTGATGACACAACCGCATTCCTGCCTTGCTTCAACTTGCTCAGGATGCTTTATAGCTGCTTCCGTTGGAAAGGTGGCTGCTTGTTTATGTGTCTGTGACACCTTGAGCTGGCTGCCATCCACACTGTCTGGAGCAGCACTGCCTTTTCTCCTCTTCACGTTGTACAGGATGTGTGACTTTGCCTTGATCTCTCGCCTTTGCTCTTTACACAGGTTTTGTGCTGATGTTGTTTGGCAGCACAGGCTTCCAGCGCTTTGGGTGTTGAGACTAGTAGTGTGCTTTAGGGAGATATAAGAATTGCTTTGGACTTGGGGAAAACTCATTTACTGTGGATTTTACTAATGTATAACACTTCCTTTCTCACCCAAAATAAAAGTGAGAGAAGGGAAGCTGTCATTTTTTTTGTCATAAACCTGAATACTTCAAACAATGTATGGGTTGACAGGTAAGCTTTGTGCTGAACTAGTAAAAACTAGCACTTAGCCAAATTTGGCTGTCACCAACCTAATGATGGTGATATGCAGTTACAGTCGTTTGTTTCTGGAAAATGAGGAGACAGGTTTGTCATTTCCAAGTGACAAAAATGAAAGCCTTGTGCACATAAGGTAGGAGGCACAGCAGAGAGGAGGGATCCTTCACTTTGGTTGCTATTGAGGCGTTTGGGCCCTGTTTTTGTCTTGGAGGAAATGAAGAAATACTTGTGTGAGGAAGCACAGATGAAATTTTCTGCCTTCTGAGTCTTTCATGGCTCTAATGCAGTGACGCTACTAGGAAAATCTTGTATATTTTGGTCTGCAGATACAAACCCCATGCCATCTTCCTTGCAATTTCTTTCACATGATCCCATCAAAAAGGGCTTAGGGATTTTTGCTGCTGTTACTAATGTGGGAAGTGGGCTTAAGTAGTGGTTTTGATGTGTATTGTTTGTTCATTTGTGTTGCTGCACTTGCAGAGCTGAAAGTGAACACTGAAATGCCCTGGGTAGCCAGGGTAAAACTAGAAGAAACAGCTTTATGGAGTTAGTTTAATCTGGAAAGTTGCTGCCATGTAACAAATGAAAGCACTTTATGGATATTTTTCAGCAATTTGCAGCTCTTAGAAGAATTTAATGTTCAGCTTGGCTTGGTTTTGTGTCGTTTGTTTATACTGCTGTTAAAGACCAAAGGCTATAAACCCAAAGCCTGGCTTTTCAGCGAGGGAAACACTCACATGATGGCTTTCCACGCTGAGAAATTTGGGAAAGATTTAACCTGACTTTGCACAGAGTGAAAGTGTGAAGGAGCCATGAGGATCACATAGAAATTATGCATGAGCACTGTCATGGAAAGAGTGGTTAAATCTGAATGTGTGCCTCAGGGATGTAACACATCAGTCCATAATCTGATTACGTTCTGTGGCACTTGCCTACGTGAGAATATGAAGGGGACTATGAATTCACCTGTTCCTTTTATTCTAGGCACAAAACAACTTGAAAGAAGTGAGATCTGCTTCTGTCTTGATGGCACAAACACCTCCAGAGTGCTCTGATATGCCACTAATAGTTTGATCATGTGCTGTTTCAGAGACCTTGTGAACAACCCAAATTGCAGGGCAGTAAATCTGCTGTGAAACATCTCAATACATTCTACCTAGTGAAGTTCACACTAATTTGTATTATGAGAATAAACATAATTAAGTCTCTAAAGGACCTTTTAGCAGTTATGGCTCGTGTGTTAGAGCCTCTGCAGTGTCTGGAACGCTGATGTGAGGTTGCTGCGATAAGTTTGAAGTCAAGGTGGTGTTTATCTGGTTTGCTTATTCAAGCATGCAAAAGCTATATTAGGCACATAAGATTTGTGGTTCACACAGCAGCTTCTAAAAGGCAACAAGTTAAATCTGGGTCCTTTGAAGCAGTGAATGGTAACATTCTGTTGTCTGAAAGAGCTGACTGCAAATAATCACACTGAAACTTGGAGAACTCTTGGGAAAACAAGGCTTGGGGCAGGCAGAAGGCTGTGACAACACAGGGAGTTCCTTTCATGTCATTAGGGGTACAGTAGCCAGAATATTGTACCTGATAGTGTTCCTGAAGGTCTTTGCATCGGAATGGTGCAAAGTTACTGTTTTAAATTCCCCACAGATAAATCATAGAATCCCAAACTGATTTGGGTAGGAAAGGACCTTAAAGCCCATCCAGCTCCAGCCCCCAAGCCTCATCCAACCTGGCCTTGAACACTGCCAGGAACAGGGCAGCCACAGCTTCTCTGAGCACCATGTGCCAGCGCCTCAGCACCCTCACAGGGAAGAGCTTCTGCCTAAGAGCTTATCTCAGCCTCCTCTGGCAGGTTAAAGCCATTCCCCTTGTCCTGTCCCTACAGGCCCTTGTCCAAAGCCCCTCTCCAGGTTTCTTGTCAGCCACTTTAGGTACTGCCAAAAATCTTATTTAAGAGATCAACTGCTGCACGAAACACAGAATTCGTTTGAGCCACGAACCTCAGTTAAGTAGAAAGATAGAGAGTCTTAAGAAGATAATGTCTCTCTTCTGTATATGTCTGTAACTGGTTTCAAGAAGTACCTTGTCTTCTAGCTGTTGCATTAGAAGCCCTCAGTGGCGTCAGAGCAACCATTTACATACTTTGCACACTGCTGAGCTGCCCTGATTATTGTAATCTCTTCTTTTAATTAGATCCCAAGATTAAGAGGTGCTGTCTTGCTGATCAGCACACTTAATGTGTGCCCTATCGCTTCTAGCTGGTACGTGTTCCCAGCTGAAACATCATCTCGTGAAGTCAGATGCTCTGTAAAGGTCTGAGTATACTTTACTTTAGAGACATGTTAAGAGGGAGCTGGACAGAGAAACAACTCTCTTGGGAGCCTTTCAGGAGGTTAGAATGAATATTGACAAATCCCTGACCAGAACATGGGGTGTTCAAATAGTTGGGTTGTCTGTAGGCCTTTCAGTTTGAGTTTAATCATGTGGAGATCTTACTCCAAAGTCACTTTTAACTCATTTAGCTTCCAGGTTCTAGCTCAAGGCCGTTATTTGCTCCCTAATATATAATATTGAGGCTTTAATTTCATACTCTTGAATTTCCCATGAATTTCATTCTGTTCCTAGGCCTTCAGTTCTCAATCATTTGTCTCTGCGTTGTGCTGACAATACATCTTAACCTTTCCATCAGCATTTTCTGAGCCAGTGTCTATATGGAAGCATTGGGAGATCGTTGCTAAGACGAGTCCTCATGGCACTTGAGAGGTAAATCCTTCCAATTATTTCAAGTACACGAATGACTTCTTTTCAGCCAGCTCCTCAGCTTCACTTTGTTCATCTCCTTGTTTGCTCTAATAACTGCATATCATGTTACTCAAACACTGTAATGAATTTCTCATCATAGGTGGCATTGCTTTTTCTTCTCTCAAAAACACATTCTTCAGGCAGCTTTACACGCTTAATGTTCAGTAAATACAGGTGCTGTCCCGTTGTCTGTTTGTTTTCTTCTTCTTTTCTTTAGCTTGTTTTCATTTAGCCACATTTCTGCACTTGTATACCAACACCTGTAATCATCTATCTTGGAGAGATGAAAACATCTATATTTTTAAACAATCGGAGCTCCTGCACTAGATATTTGAGTGATGGAAATAACACAGTGTTGATGTTGCCAAGCCTGCTGGCAGGTGCCTGCCACAAAAGGAGACAGTCTTTGAACACTCCTGCCTCTTCTCCTGGTACGCTTAGCACCTTGAGAATGAAATCTTGGTTGTAATCACAGCAGAGTGATGGAAACACCTTTAGATTGACTTCTAATGAAAGGAGTGGTAACATGTTTTACATGCCTACAGCATGATCTTAATCTGCAAGTTTTATCTAGGCTGGGTGTTGTAGCTATGCTTTAATCTTGCCGGATTCATCTAGCACACTCCGTGCCTTCGTACAGAGCTCTCTGTTGTCTGCCAGTGGTTCCCAAGCATTTTTGGGCACAAGCTGTTGTCAGCTCTCAGCTTCTCACATCACTCAGCAGGGTCTGCTGTTGGCCACGACCATTTCCAACACTGTGCAGACTATTGGTGTTGCCCAGGAGCCAGCGTGACCGTTCAGCAGGCTAGATTTCACTGTGTATGACTTGAATTCCAGCTCTAAGGCAGCTCCTGCAATTGAAATTAAAAGGAAAGGTTTACATTAGGATTCAATTCTCTTGCCACTATGAGATCAGTCACATCTGTTGGCCATATAAACGGGATGAGAAGGGACAACAATAAATCCAGAAGTGCCACTTTGATGAGGAAATGACAAGCCAGAGCTGCATAAGAGTCTGCTGCAAGGATGTGGCTGCTGGTGCAGTTAATGCATGTGGCCTTGGCATCTGTAATCCATTCCACTCAGGCAGATGACTTCTGCATTCAGCCAGATGCAGGGGTTGGAAGAGCTGCTTTCTGAGTTCCAGGACATGTGTGGGGATTTCAAACAGACACAGGACATGCTGGAAGATGTATTGACCCAAATAAGCAAGTGCTGTGTCTTGTTCTGTTCCATCACTGGGAAGTTTTGGCAGGTTTGTGGATCCACTTTGGTTTGGGGGCACAAATATCCGTCCTCTTTGCTGTGTACTGGGCTCCAACATAAGCTCCTCTTCATGCTGTAATACTTCCAGGCTCTCTTAAATACTTCCTGCCACACTGTCAGAACATGACTGCTGAATTTCTACATCTTCATTTCCATGCAAATGACAAATCAGGAAAACAGCCCAAAAATCCCTAAGACACATTGAGCTTCACATTAGGTGTGTGAAACAACAGCTCCTGAAAAACAGTGATGGTTTACAGGTCTGTCTTTCTTATGGTCTCACAGTTCAACAGCTCTGTGGTATGGTTTGGGTTGGTTTTAATATCCTAAAATAAATGTAGTTGACATGTGGTAGCTGCCAGAGGGGAGACTGAGATGAACTCTTAAGCAGAAGCTCTTCCCTGTGAGGGTGCTGAGGTGCTGGCGCAGGGTGCCCAGAGGAACTGTGGCTGCCCTATCCCTGGCAGTGCTCAAGGCCAGGTTGGACACAGAGGCTTGGAGCAAGCTGCTCTAGTGGAAGGTGCCCCTGCCCATGGCAAGGGGCTGGAACTGGATGAGCTTTAAGGTCCCTCAAACCCAAACCAGTCTGGGACCCTAAGATTCTATGAAATCAAGTAACGGGAATGTGCAGAAGTGGTTTGCAAGGACAGCATCTTTCCCCATCCTACCTCGCCATGGGCATTTGGTAGTATGGGTCTCTAACAAGCTGCTTTGGCTTCTCTCACAGGCCCGCCCCTTCAGTTCTGCTCAAATCAGCCCTGAGTCAAGATAGCAGATGTGTGTCTCACCCTGTGTACCAGGGGGGCAAGTGGCAGTTGAGGGATGTGCTACTGGAGTTTGGAAGAGCCAGGAACACGCTCTATTCAGTTAAAACTTGGGACCCTACTTCAAGGTGATGCATGAGGTTGATTTTCTGAGCAGGCCCTGAGCTCATCCTGACAAAAGCTGAGCAGATATTTGTCATTTTTGTATAACTGTTTTTAGGAGTTTGCACAGGAATTAGAGCTCTTTCATTAGCCTCATACCTGATGCATACCACTTTTCCTCACCATTGAGTAACCGACATGTTCCAGCATGTCAAGAGCGCGAGTTTGGTGCATTCAGGTTGGTTTCTGACCAAGGCTTACACCTTGCTGCTAGTTACAGTTAAAACAGAAAGCCAGAATAGATGATTAATGATGTACTGCAGGGGTGATAAGTGGCATCTCAAAGAAGGGGGGTGTCAGCTCCCTCTATATTCAACACACAGCTGAAAAGCAGTATAAGATAGTACTCTTATGTGAGGGGAAATAAGTCTGCACAATTTGCCCTGAACCTTCCTTTCTAATGTATATGTAAATATTTTCTTACTTTCTCCTTTCTGTTGCAGCTGACATCCCGTTGCAGCTGACCATCTCCACTGACAATAAAAGCATTTTGTAGAATAAGTTGCTGGTTTTGGCACCCCACTACTTGTCTCAATGCTTTCACCAGCTCTGAGATTCGGCTGCACCTTCCAGATTTGCATCATGGCAATTCCCTTTTCCATCATCTGAGTCATTCTTTTCCTGTCCACATTAAAGATTGATGTTTTGGGTTGCAGTGCTAATGTGAGTGCTATAACTGCATCCTAGGACTTCGCCATGCCCTCGCACATCTTCCTTTTTCTCATGGCATATTAAAACTTTTGCTTTCTGTTATTGTAGGGTTTAGTTTTGGGGCAATTTAAGAGGAATTTAAAATTAAAGGGAAGCAATTTAAGTGCTAGGAATATGAAACAGAGGCCTGGGTACAAAGAAGTTAAATGCTTTTTGCAAGTGCCACTACTGATGGATGCAATCAGCAGCCTCAAAAGCTCTGGCAGATGGAAAGTGCCAAATCCCCAATTTTGACAAAATAAATGGCCTCATCCAGTGCAGAACTTCTGGAGTACCTGAGAAAAGCACAACGCATGCATTTGTATGGCTTCTGCTGTGAAAGGGAATATTGCTGCTCACAAGAAATAGATGGATTGCAGCATTTTAAGTCCTCAGCTTGCTACATGAAATTGCTCTAGCACTACAGCTCCCAAGTGGAGTTCTCCAGTTACCAGTGATTCTTTGCTGGCCAGACAGAGGCCTTCTTGGAGGGCTGTCCAAGAGCAAAACCCCCCCCCCACCTTAAACTCCTTAAAGCAGAAAATGCCTGGAAGTTGCCTCTTTTGAGAAGCTTGGAGGGAAGATACCATGGAAGCAAGCTCAGTGTCTTGGGGCACTTGAATGAAAGTGGTTCCCAAGCCAACAGACCCAGACCAGCCCCAGTACTGAATGCTCTCCTGTGTTTTGCAGGGTGTAATATCACCTCAGCCTCCTTTTATAGACTGCAGCTCAGCATCTGCTTCAGGTTTTACCCTAAGGTGCCTAAGGTAACACAAGCTCCTTTGTACACTTGCATTTGGAAGTATACTGTCCCAGAGGAAATTGAAGTGCTGAAACCCTCCGTGCTTATCTGGATGCTTCATTTCCCTGGGCCAGCAACCCACTGCCGTTAAAGGTTACTGGTTTGCATTCCATTGATGCCACTACACCAAAGTGAATGCTGCACATTGACGTCATTTTGAGCCCAGAAACCTCCTGTTTGCCTTCTCTTCTTCGTAAATCCTGAAATCCTACTGTCAGGCTTGGCAGTGGGGGGCTGAGTTCAAACCAGGTTTACTGACCTGACTTAAAATATGGGTTTAAACAGAGTTTAGAAGGCGCTGTTGAGGCCTTTGAAGTGAGAACAGTGTGGCAGCTCCCACCAGCAGTTGCATCAAGTGAAACAAGGCAAGATTTGTAGTGTGAGTTTGAATCTTTTATTAGGCCAGCTATAAAGTCACACATTTATCCCTATGGAATATTTGTCTGTGCCCAGGCTGCTGCTGTTGTTTCATAGAATTCCAGACTGGTTTTTGCTGGAAGGGACCTTCAAGCTCATCCAGTTCCAGCCCCTTGCCATGGGCAGGGGCACCTTCCACTAGAGCAGCTTGCTCCAAGCCCCTGTATCCAGCCTGGTCTTGAACATTGCCAGGGATGGGGCAGCTACAGCTTCTCTGGGTGTTCCAGTGCCTCAGCACCCTGATAGGTGCTGTAACCAGTGCCCACCCAGTGACTGGTCTGGGTTAAAAAAGGTAACTGGTGATGTGATTTACACCATGGCTTCACAGCTGAGGGATTGGCGAGTGTGAGGGTGGGAGTTTCCTAAGCTTTCTGGGCACTAAAGCCAAGGCGGTATTTATGTATCTGAAGTGTGTTGGGCTTAGTATTCAGAAAAGTGGGTGTTTTCATGATGTAAGTTGCTGCAGGTTAGGATGCAGAGCCTGACATGTGGTGGCAGTTTTGTGGTGCTAAAAAATCACTCCTGATGTAAAATGATGTAGCTGAGTGAGAAACAGCTCTGGGAGTTTGATTCACTGACTCTTCCAAACGAAAACCTCAAGATTATCACAGGGACCATGTTTCAAACCCAGTAAGAATGAGCTGAGTTACTTTGAACCGTTCTAATGTACTGTATGTAAGTGTGTGGAGGGGCACTGTGCAAGGAGGAGTGTGCTTCCAGCTGCTGGGAAGGGAAAGCAAGTGACTGCCTCTTTGATCCCAGTCCCTGCTTAGGGAATCACTGGTGGTTTGTGATTTGAAGAGGAACAGCCTTTCCAGCTCCAACCCACTTACCTCTTAGTGTGCACCTTGGTCTCCACACCCAGGCTGCTGTGTATATTTAGTTCTGGTTTATGGTTCTTTAACCACTCCTGTTTCACCCTGTATCTTACAGTCTAAGATCTGCTGTCATGGACTGGCTCATAACTGGTAATGAGACATGACAAAACATCAATTCAAACCAGTGATGATCCAGAGATGTTGAACTTGAGGTGGAGTTGGAATGTTCCAGCCCTTTACCCTCTTCAATCACTGTGACTTAGCACAGCTGTAAAAGTGCCCTAAGAGATTAACAAGGAGAATTGAACCATTTTATAACCTGCCTGAGCTTTAGCAGGCTCATCTTTCCATGTGGGAAATGCTTTCATATTGTTGAAACCACCTTCTGAGAACACTAGATGTTCTTAGTACCTCACTAACCGTGAAGAACTGATACTGTTCCCCCTCCTCTGCCCTCCCCTTTGACTTCTCTGTCCACACCAAAACCTCTGTAGGAGCCCCTTGTTTGAACGGTGTCAGTGCAGTGAGGGGAAGGCTGTTGTACAGAAGTGATTGTACAGAGCCATGTCCCACATTGGTGGCAGGCTCCCTGCTCTTGTAATAAATCTCCATCCATTTATTGCACATCCCTGACATCTGCTACTTTGTGTTAAATTCTGTAACCAGATCAAGGGCAAGGAAGCTAAAAGATGAAAGAAAGGGAAAGGAAGCCAGGAGAGGCGGGCAGGAAGGAAGCGAAACAAGGAATGGTTCAGAGCAGGGTAGCAGAATAGAGCTGTCACAGTTCGAAGGATGAGCATTACTCATTCAGATGGAGAGAGAAGGAAGATGGGTTTGTCTTCTGGGCATATAAGACTTATATGCTTAGACTTTTCTTCTTGTTTATAACTAGGTGTTGGTACTAGATCTAAATACCAGATATACAGATAATCCTTGCAAATGTATTATTCTTTTTGTAGCTGGTTGCTAACAGAAGTTCTCTGCACTTCTGATGTGCCGAGGAGCTGCTGCAGCAACTGGGAATTCAGAAGGAAGGGTATCCCAAGGCCAGTTTAGAATATACTGTTTAAGATTTTACCATAGGGTTTTGCTCTGAGATCAATGAAATATGCTTTTCATTTGATTCATGCTGGAGAACAAACAGGCTGGATCTTCAGATGCCTCTTGACGTTGATATAATTTTCTTTCACCAAAGGGAGTGTTTTGCTTGTTCTTAACTTGTTCCTCTGCAGGAGTCTGAAACTGCATTTTAAATCCAGTGGCCCTTATAGTTCCACTCAGACTTTGCATGTATTAACTCCTGGTTAATCTGTTCTCTTCAAGAGGTGTTTTTCCTCTGAAAGGGTTTGCAGTGTCAAAAGTGAAATCGTAGGAGCAAGAAGCAGCCAAGTGATGTCTGTAGAACAAGGGTAGACTCTGACAGCTGCCATTTAAATCTGTGCTAAGACTTGGGAGATTTGGCTGAGTTGGTCCAAACTTGCAGTGCTCTTTGTATCTGCAAAGCTCCGTTTGCCAGCGTGGTGTGTGTCTGTGTATGTGTAAGGGAAAGGAGAAGGATAATGTGAAGCAGTTGGCTGACTCCTGGAAATAATCACATCCAACTCTGTTGTTGATGTTTAACCACCAGCTTTTCTGAGATGATATTTCTATAGCATGTCAGTTGTGTGAGTCATGTGGAACACAGGAGACTCTTCATGGCAGCTTGGCAGGGGGCTTAAGAAGGTGAAACCTGATGGCTTTTGTTTCCTTTACAGGGAAATAAGCCAGAAATAACTGGAGGAAACTCAGGAGCTGATTCTCCTTGTTGGGAGATGCTCTGCTCTCTGCAAGTAGAGACAGCCTTGGTGACAGCAGAGGTTCCATGCAGCGGCAGGGCATGTCTGGACAGAGCTTGGCACCATGTTGCAGAGGGAGGGAGCTGTGGATCAGCTTCATCCTCCTTAAATCAAAGACATTTAGTTCTTAGATGCTGCTGCAGCCTTCAAACGTGCAGACGGTGTGGGGTGCGCACTCCTTTCTACTCCTTCAGCACACAAAATGTGTTTGCTCCCACAAGAAGGCAGTTGTGTATTTTTCAGGAGAAAGCACTTGCCCTCCTTGTCTTATTCATCACGTATATCAAATCAGTTTATGTGTATTTGATTTAAACTTCCCTTGGAGGCTTATAATCCAGTGTGTTTTGGAAGGAGTGTTCAATAACTTCTCATCCTAGTCCAAAACTAGTTAATAAAAGCAGCTTTAAGGCAGCCAGTACCTGCACTGCAGCAGCAAAGCAGTGCTCCTGGCAACTGTTATTTTATGTTTACCAGCTTGAACTCTGCCCTCAGCAAATTCATGCTATAGTTTCTCTAAAGCTTTTCTGCTACGAAATATCTTCTCTGGGAGCTTTGCCTGCTCCTGCGCACTTGGAAGTGCACCCAACTTAATGGCTTTTCCACTTAAAAGAATCATTGAGCAAAATCTGTCAGGTTTAAGAACCATTCCTGGGCCCGGAAAATAAAAATACAGGTTTCTTACACAGCTGATAGCTTCAGAAAGGCTTTTTTAGCATTTTTGTTTCCTTAAACTGTGTTTTCAGTGGGCAGTAGCAGAAATGTGAAAGATGATGTTAGTGGGGCGATGGTTAGACTCGATGATCTTAAAGGTCTTTCCCAACCTGATTGATTCTATGATAAATTGCAAAGCTAAAATGGGTAATTGTGCTCTATGGTTTTGGAAATGACATGCGTGTCATTGCATTTCTGTAGATATTCCATTGCACAATGTGTGGATCCTAGAAAACCCTGACCTGAGTGGATTTGCCTGGATTTTCTTCATGGATTCTTATAATCATGAAGCCACTTGTGCTTTCAGAGATGAAAATCACACCTCTTTTTCTTCCAGGATACCTGTGGTCTCTTGTATGTGGCAAGAACTCTAGCACAGCAGTGAAAAGATGGGTGTGAAAACCTTCACTCACAACTCCCCTGCACACAGCCAGGAGATGCTGGGCAAGCTCAACATGCTCCGCAACGACGGCCACTTCTGCGACATCACCATCCGCGTCCAAGACAAGATCTTCCGGGCTCACAAGGTGGTTTTGGCAGCCTGCAGCGATTTCTTCCGTTCCAAACTCGTTGGCCAAGCAGAAGATGAGAGCAAGAGCGTGTTAGACCTGCACCACGTGACAGTGACTGGATTTATCCCTCTCCTAGAGTATGCTTACACAGCAACACTGTCTATTAACACAGAAAACATCATCGACGTGTTGGCTGCAGCCAGCTACATGCAGATGTTCAGTGTGGCTAGCACATGCTCAGAATTCATGAAGTCCAGCATTCTCTGGAATACTCCCAACAGCCAGCAGGAGAAGGTGCTGGATGCAGGGCAGGAGAGCAGTGCAAACTGCAATTTCACCTCTCGGGATGGCAGCCTTTCTCCTGTGTCCTCCGAGTGCAGTGTGGTGGAAAGGACCATCCCTGTGTGCCGCGAGTCACGGAGGAAGCGCAAAAGCTACATCGTGATGTCCCCAGAGAGCCCCATTAAATGTAACACGCAAACAAGTTCCCCCCAAGTGCTGAATCCTTCAACTTCTTACCCAGAGTCCAGAAATCAGCCCGTGGACTCATCCTTAGCTTTTCCCTGGACTTTTCCTTTTGGAATTGATCGAAGACTCCAGTCTGAGAAGGTGAAGCAGGCGGAGAACTCGAGGACTTTGGAAATGCCTGGGCCCTCCGAGGCCAACAGGAGAATTACAGATTATGTGACTTGTGAGAGCACAAAAGCCAGTTCTCCCCTGGTCATTGAGGAAGACGTGCGTGTCAAAGTGGAAAGGTTAAGTGATGAGGAGGTTCATGAGGAAGTATCACAGCCTGTTAGCGCATCCCAGAGCTCCCTAAGCGATCAACAGACAGTCCCAGGAAGTGAACAAGTGCAGGAGGATCTTCTGATCAGCCCACAATCTTCCTCTATAGGTATGAGCATCTCTGGCGTTAGATATGTGTCCAAATAGGTGCATGTGCACTTAAGAACACTGCTTTGTATTTTTTTCCTGCTTTACATTTGGGAAACTGCCTGGTTTTTCACTGTTTTATGAAATGTTGCGTATAAACCCTGATGTGGGGCTGGGATTTGGAGCTCTTTTAAGTTTGCAAAAGGCAGCTATGAAAGGGAAGCCTGTTGGTATACCTCCTTATTCAGCAGAGATTGAGACCCCCTTCTCACCTCTAGTTGGTCGACTGGGGAAAATAATTCTGGTTTTATTAGTATCAAATTGGGGACTCTTCATTAGGGACTCTAGCAATAGGGCAAGGAGTAATGGGTTTAAACGTAAACAGGGAAGATTTAGGTTAGATGCAAGGAAGAAGTTCTTCCCTGTGAACTGGGCACCAAGAGAAGTTGTGGCTGCCCCATCCCTGGCAGTGTTCAAGTACGGGGCTTGGAGCAAGCTGCTCTAGTGGAAGGTGTCCCTGCCCATGGCAGAGAGTTGGAACTGGATGAACTTTAAGGACCCTTCCAACACAAACCACTCTGGGATTCTAAAAGGCATGATCTCAACTGAGCTGCCACACCAAATCTGAGAGACTTGTGGGTGTAGCCACAGAGGGATACAATGGGACATGAAATCTTGTCTCATCATGACAGCAAGAGCCTTTGTAAGAAGATTTGCAGAGTAAGTGGTGGAACACTGTCATCTTAATGCCCCAGACAGAAACAAAACCACAGTCTTAATACTGGGAATCTTTCCATGTCTGTGAGATTTGGGTCTCAAGTTGCTTCTTCAGATACTGCCAACTGCTGAGAGAAACCTTTTTTTTTTCCATGAAAGACAATTTGAAGCCAGTTTTGGGTTCTTCCAGCTGTGTATTAATAGCTAATACTTTAGGGATACTGTAACAACCCCTTTCTTTCCCCTGCACAGAATGCATTGAATGGCTTTTAGGAAGTCAGAGGTTTTGCACTATTTCTAGTTTAATTACCCAAATTTGGCCCAAATCAGCTCCTTTGCTTTCAGTTCAGTGGCTTGACCTGTGCTTGGGAGGTCGTTTGCTCTGAGATGTTTAATAAAGCCTGGTTTGTTTGAAGAGGGCAAGAATGGCACATGCAGTAGTCTGCTTCATTCAAATAATATATACATGAAAGGCTGCTTCAGTTAGGTAAATAAATGAAGGACAACAAAGCACATAAATACAGCCTATGTTATTATATGTTTAGTTTGGTCAGCATAACACTGGGCCTGCTCTCAAGGAAGTAAATCCATCAGTCTGATTCTTCCAGGGTTGCAATATAGAATCATTGTTGGTAAACTACTCAAGTAATAGTCACTAAAAAGTAATGCATGTATTTTCCATTCAAGATGTCTGGTGTTGGGTTTGCTCCTCAGTTTGTATAGCTCATGTGTTGATATTTTAGATGGAAAATGTTTTATTTGCTGGAGATAAGGCTCTTTTTTTCTGCCAAGCAAATTTAATATCAATTTAAATATAACTCTTGAAATGTAGGTTGCCAAAATAGTACATAGATTAAAAACTCTGCTGGGAAATCTCCAGGAAAAGTGGTCCTTGGTCAAGAATAGGTTTTAACTCCTTGGAGTTGGAACTTTGGAAGGGCCTGAGATTATTTGAGTTGACAAGTGACTCTGCATATCACAGCTGAACTCAACAGGTGTCTGTTTTGAGCCAGATGTTGTTTGGGATAAAGTTTTCCATCTTCTTTTTCCTGTTCTGCTCTGGTGAGACCTCACTTGTGTGCAGTTCTAGTGTCCCCAGCATCAAAAGGACATGGAGCTGCTGGAGCAAGTCCAGAGGAGGCCACAAGGATGAGCAAGGGCTGGAGCACTTCCCATATGGAGACAAGCTGAGAACACTGGGGCTGTTCAGCCTGGAAGAGGCTCTGACACAGGGTGCCCAGAGAAGCTGTGGCTGCCCCATCCCTGGCAGTGTTCAAGGCCAGGTTGGACACAGGGGCTTGGAACAAGCTGCTCCAGGGGAAGGTGTGCCTGCCCGTGGCAGGGGTTGGAACTGGATGAGCTTTAAGGTCCCTTCAACACAAACCAGTGTGGGATTCTGTGTTTCTATGACTGCAGATTTTATACCACTGTGATCACATACCTGACCACTTGTGTGGCACAGGGCAGAGGATCTTGGCTGTAGTGACGATAATGTTTAAACCTGAATCTGTTTTTGAGCTTGTTATTACACCATTTTCTTCCTTAGAATGGCTGCAGAGAGAAGAAATGTGTTAGGCCAAAGTCTTCGAAGTACAAATCTGGTTTTGTCTTTGTATATGTTTGAATTCATATTTAATAGTCTCTGCATAACACTGTTAACCATCCTCAGCATAGTTTTTATTCATATTTAGCTATGAAGAGAAACAAGGCTCTTACTTATTAGCACAGTTCTTATGTACCTAATATATGATGTAGCTGGAAAGCACTTTTTACCTCCCAAAGATGCATTTGCTTGTGCAGCAATAGAACAGTAAATGCAAGCAGCAAAACACGTTCATGTACAGCTTTCTGTTCCCTGAACATATTTGCCTCCTATAATTGCATATATTTATCTCAGTGTTTTATAGTGCATTTAGAGAAGCCTTCCTGCCTCTCCTTCTGATGGTGCAAAAAGCTCTTATTCACAATTTGGGCCATTTCAAGGATTGTTCACTTGCAATTTATTCTGTTTGGAAGCACTTTCTAAGATGGAAGGAGACATGAAGCAAGGCCCTGATAAATAAGTCATTGTGGTTACAACAATAGATATGTCTGAGAAGAGATTTTCCTAACTCATTAACACTGTTTCCATTTGAGAAGTGAAGGCATGAAATTAATCCTAAGAGCAATTTGGTGTGTTTTTCAGTGAAGTATTACAACAGCAAGAAGGATAAAGCAGAATGGGATTGGCTTTTGTAACGTTATAGATTGCATAGGCGCTGAATTCCCCAAATACAGTTTAACTCACTCCAGAATTAAACATTTTGATGCTACTGGTGTTCTGAGTAGAAATCTCTGCCAGGGATGCAGTTTCCTCCCATCACCAGCCCATCACATAAGGGCAATGATATAGTTCACTTCAGGAAGGTTTTATAGAACACACTGTCTTTTAGAGGGACAGCTCTTCGGAAGTCTGTACCCCTTCTCTGGGCACCCTGTGCCAGCGCCTCAGCACCCTCATAGGAAAAGAAGAACTTCCTTGTATCTAACCTGAACTTCCCCTGTTTCACTTTGAACCCATCACCCCTTGTCCTATCACTCCAGTCCCTGATGCAGAGCCCCTCTCCAGCATCCTTGTAGCCCCCTTCAGACACTGGGGGCTGCTCTGACGTCTCCACTCAGCTTCCCTTCTCCTGGCTCAACAGCCCCAATGTTCTCAGCCTGTCTCCATACAGGAGGTGCTCCAGCCCCTGCTCATCCTCATGGCCTCCTCTGGGCTTGCTCCAACAGCTCCATGTCCATAATGTTGAGGACACCAGAACAGCACTCGGTGCTGCAAGTGGGATCTCTTAAGAGCAGAGCAGAGGATCACCTCCTTCAACCTGCTAGTCACGCTGCTTTTGGAACAGCCCAGAGAATTCTTTCACTTAAGGGGTATGATTGCAGGGGTGGGTACCAGTTCTCAGCATTGTTTTAGCACTGCACTGCCAACTTCCCTCCCTGTTGTGGTGACATCAGGCCAAACCAACCTTGCTTAATACACCTAAAGATTCAACAGCAGAGGGAGGCCCATCTGAGCCACATCCACTTCAGGTGAATGAGGTAGCTTTGGTTTAGTGCTGCGTTTACCTCAGATTCCATTTCCAAAACCCACTTGAGCTGCATTTGCTTGACTGTTGGTGCCCTGAGCAAAGCCCAGAAATGGTTTTGTGTGTACATTTCTCTTACAAACAGATGTTTGGTCTCTTTTGTGTTGCATTTCTAATGTCTCATGGGGCTCTTTCTCTCTAAGCATCTTATCAATAAATGAAGGCATTATCAACTGATGCACATATGTAAGGTTTGGAACACGATGTAGTGTAGCAGCATTGAGCTTTATTGCTCAAGAAGCCTTGAAAACTGATGAAATTCCTGCTTTACAGTGCTAGCACTGGATGTGTTTGGAAAACTGTGACTCCATTTAACATAGCTTCTTTTCTAGGTGTGCCAGATATTTGCTCTTTGAGCTGTCCATGTCCTATATAATCTGTGCAGAGAGGAAGTGCATTTGGAACATTTTGCTTCTGGGTTTCCTAAATGATTTTCCAAGACAATTTTAGTATCTTACACCATTTGGGAAAACAAATGTGCATTCACCTGCCCCTCTGACCCTTTTTGAACACTTACTTGCATTAAATCCCCTTTTTTTTCTTTGCCTAGGCTCAATAGATGAGGGGGTCACGGAGGGACTACCCACACTCCAAAGTACCTCTGGCACTAACGCTCACGCAGATGATGATGATCGGTATGTACCAGTGTGGTGTGCAAACTGTTCTGCTGTGCTGTAATTACCCTCTCCAGCCTTAATCCCACAACGTTTAGTTGTTCTACATCTACTTCTCTGTGCTGATCAAAGTACAGTCAGTGCCTGAAGGTTCAGATGCTGTAGAAGAATGGAGGTGATGAAAGTCAGGATTTGCTTACTTGTTGCTTTTCCTTTCCTGTGAAGAAAGATAGTCGTGTTTTCCCTTTATTAATAGATTAAAGCAAAATCTTCACTGTGAAACAAATGTGGTAGTTGCATGGATGGTAAAGCTGACATAAAGCCGCAAAAAGGAGTCCCCAGTCCTGGCTTCACCAGACTTTGCTATTGCCATAAACCACACAAGAGACAGAACAGTCTTAAATCTTCTCTCCCAAGCTTTCTGCATGTAGCTTCTCACCAAGGTGCTGTGTGTCACTTGGTGTAAATATTTAGCAGCCTTTGGCTGGGCTGAGATGAGTGATTTATAAAGAGAATCCCTTATAAGGGGAGGCTGGCAGAGAAAACCAAACTAAAATGGGTCTGTTTGGTCCAAGATGTAGTTCTCTTACAGCCAGTGTACCTGCAAGTATCACACAAGGGTGCACACCATCACTTTGAATGGATTTCTTTGCTTTGGTGGGATGGCCTATAGTTAATTCCCTCCTTTCTAAGCAACAAACTAGCTTGAAATTGTGTTTTGTGAGCCAGGTGGGGCTGAGGAAGAAGTGGGAACCTTTGGGAAGTGTCACATGAACCTCACTGTAGAGAGAAGTATCAAGAACTGCATTTTCCTAGCTCATAAAATCTTTCCTGCCATTTCCATCTGAAACTTGTCCCATAACAGGATTAAATCTGAAGGGAGAATAGTAGGTTTAATCTATCTGCTAACAAACCACTGTGCAAAAACAATGCCTAGCACTTAGGATTTGAATTGACAGTAGGAGCACATGTTGGCATTAGAACTAATCCACATTGTGAAAGCTATAGCTCTAAAGTCAAGTGGAATACGTGTTTTCAGCACTGGATTATTTCAGACATTTCCTAGGAAATTGCAGAGCTTCAGCACAAATCCCAGATACATAAAATCCTTTAAAACCACTGAAAATTCCCACTACAAGTCTCTTCCATGCAGAAGAGGAAAGGATATTTGCCTGGGTTTGAAAATAAAGAACAGAAACATCAGCAAAACTGTCTGGAATTTGCATATCATTTATACAACAAGGGAAGTAATACGGGAATTTTGTAATAAAAAAATGGGAATTTAGGGAATTTTAGACTCTAGACCTAATTTTTTCTACAAAATGATTCATTTTATAAACTCAGGGTGAAAGCACCACGACCTTCCTTACTCCATGAATCCATTCGAAAGCACCTTTAGTTGAAGGGCAGGTTGTACATCGTTTTATTAGTATTCTCAGAATGTCACAATCAGTTGTGGGTGGACGAGGCAAATCCATATGGAAAACTATTTTTTAGTCAGGATGGATTGTATTTCTATTCATAAACCAAAGCAAAAGATGAGGCCATCTAAAGCTCTTACGCTATTAACATCCTTAGCACTGTGGAGACAATTGTAAGTATTTAAACACTGAAGATTGCTTCTCTCTTGAGTTTCTGTGTTAAGTGTGCGCATTAGGAATTGATCCTCCTCCTGAGTCAGTGTTTCATGTAATAATAGACACACGGCGATCTGTTAAGTATGAAAACTCCTGTTTCCCAATGAAGGCTGTCTCTGATATTCCACATTTGGAGTATAATGCACTGTTCTAACACATCTGTAATTCAGCCTTGCCTGGTTTAATGGTCTCTGTGTTTCAAAAGGCTGCATTTAAACAGGAGCTGCAGAGGCTCAATTTTAAAAGATCTCTGTGATCCAACAGAATGAGAACCTCCACTTAGCTCAAATCATTGTTATTTACACCTAGAGAACATTTTTAGGCTCGCTGAGCATTTTTGCACTCCCATTTGTCAGAGTTCAGTTATATATGTATACAATCTCGTGGTGAAAAGAAGAAAAACTGGCAAGTAGAATAATTGAGTGTCACAGGGAAAACATTTTAAGCCTATCTCTTTATCTGGCTCTTACAGAAAAGCTCTGAGAGGAAATGTCAAATGCCACATGTCTCACGTTTGCAGGTCATGTAAAATGGAATATTTATGGGGAAAAAGAAGCAGAGGGGAGAGAAAACATGTTTGTGTTGCAGATGCACTTCCTTCCTTATGCTAAGGTCCACAGTTACGTCCCCAGTAGCTTTTTCAGCCTGCTTGCAGTGTGAGGATGGGAAGAGTCACAGCAGTCATTGGTAGCTGGAAAGCCTCATGATTCCCATTGTAGAAGCTCAGGAAGCTTCTGTGCAGGAGAAAAGCAAACTTCATCCTACATTTCTTCTAGGGGATTGTCCCTGTAGCTCTTCTCCTTTCTTGTGGAAAAGCTGAAGTCATTCTCATCTGAGCGCAGTGTGTATGATATGCATGTGTGTACATGGACATACATCTGTGAGTAGTTCTTAATACCTGGCCAGTCAACCCTTTCTGCCCTCTGCGTTGCACATAGCTGTGAAAATTGGAATGGTGAATTCTCTACCCAGCTGAGGGCAAGGAAACCTTTTCCAAAGGGGTTTGTCCCTTTGCCAGCTTGCATGAGATTGGGCAAGTGCCAGGTGAAGGCATGTTGTCCGTCTTGGGCCCAAATCACTTGGGCTGTTTGATCATCAGGCTCTTACGGCAGCTGGAATTCTCTGCCTTAGGCGCTTTTTGCAGTCTTTGCTTTCCCCTTTCTTTTCCCTTTTCCCCTTTCCTTTCCGCTTTCTTTTCTCCTTTCCTTTCCTAAGACAATTTGGGTAGCAGACTTGTCTGTCAGTCTGTGTTGATGGAGTTGTCATTGGTAAAGCGGGAAGTGTACAGCCATACCAACTCCAGAGACACAAGCTGCTACTTCCACATCTAAGTAAAATCTGTCCTTTCTCTAGTGAGCTGCTCCCAGAGAGGAACAGGAGTGCCAGAGTTGCTCAGGAATTTGCTCAGACAGATCAGAACCTTCCTTTTAAAACCCCTTCACTCATTTCAAGTGCATTTGGGGAGCCCTCAGTTGGCTTTTGTAGCCCCCTAAGTGGCAGTGAGCTGCATTCTGCCAGGCCCAGGATATGAGCTCAAGCTTCCCTCTTGCAAACATTCCCTTTAGCAAAGATCAACAATTTTGTCAGCATCTCTCTTCCCCACAGCTCTCTGGGCCCTGCTGTGTATAAAAAGAAGTGAAGGACAATAAAATTTCTTCCTTAGAGCAAATATTATTCCAGTTCCAAGTGAGACCAGAAATCCTTCTGGGATTTACAGATTGATTGCTACTAAGCTCCTTTTATCTGCCGTGTATCGAGAGATACCTGATGCTCTCTTTCACTCCAGATACATTTTACAGCTGGAGCTTTTGCTGCAGAGACCCATCACGTGCTCAGAATTCAGATGCCAGTTCTCCCAGTTGTACTGACATCCATTTCCAGACAATTTGACAGAGGCAGTTCTAGTTCTTGTCCTCCTGATCCGGTCTGTGGCTTTGTATCTGCTGTGCAGGGAAATATCTTTGTGCAAAGAACATGTTTCATTCCTGTGAGTGGTAAAAGTCCCCAAATTCAGCCTAATCTTGAAACCAATAACCTGGGCTGGAGATGGAAGGGGACCAGGGTTAGGGTTAGGATTTGTTTAGTTAAGGGGACTTTCTGACTATGTGCAACAGGAGACACATCCCATTTCAGACAGTAGAGTTTAGTCAAACTAAACTGGAGTTGTTTTGGCTGTGGGTTATTCAGGCTCAGAGCAGTCCCCTGCTCCAGTGACATCTGATCTTCCGTCAGGTTGGGAGCAAGCTGAAATGTAGTTCAACACAAAATAGAGGCTTTAATGCTCAGGAAAGGGAAACCCCAGGTAAGTCCAGACTCCTCTTGCTGTTGTGTTTGAACCAGATTTGTTTTCATTGCACTGTGCCCTTTAGTGAAGCAGATTCCTTGCCAGAGGACTCGGATTATTGCAGGATAGTTTTTGCAGCTCGAGGCTATGTAGGAGCAATTAGTTAGTTTGAACTAAATTCCTTTGAAAGGTAAATTGTTCCTTTCTTGTGTGCTGGTATTTAAATGTAGCTATTCTTGAGCTGTTCTCTTAGAGCTGATTGAATCAGACAGGGAGCAAGTATTAATCAATAGGTTAATATTTTCAACTTAGAAATATGTAATTCATTGAACTTGGATGGAAATGAAGCAGAATCAGCTTTAACTTCGCTTGTACATATGAAGCTGCAAAAGTACTCCTTTGCTTCCCAGTTTGCTCAGGTCCTGAAATTCCTCCTCAGGGGCTGTTTGCTGATGGGAAATGGTAGAGATGCTTGAGAAAATGCCCACGCCTGGAAAATGAAGTTCAGTTTGCAGCTGGTGCTCAAAGGAGCCCAAGTCAGAGGTTATTTCCCTGCCTGTGGCAGGGAGGTTGGAACTCGGTGATCTTTAAGGTCCTTTCCAACCCTACCCAGTCTGTGATTCTGTTCTAGGACTCTGGTATACGAAGTTGATGACTGTAAGAATTCAGGTGCAGGTCAGAGGCAGATTTCCAGAGCAATGTGATGTGCCAGCCTTTTTCTTCTTCTCATCCAACTGTGTTCAGGGCTCAGCTTTCCACTTGCTTATTCTTTTTCCCTCGAGCTTGCTTGTAAACGAGTGACTTTTCTCTTTGTAGTTTGGAGAACGTTCAGTATCCCTACCAACTCTACATTGCTCCTTCTACCAGCAGCACAGAGAGACCCAGCCCCAATGGTCCAGACAGACCTTTTCAGTGTCCAACCTGCGGGGTCCGCTTCACTCGCATTCAGAACTTAAAACAACACATGCTTATCCACTCAGGTAAGAAACCTTCCAAGAATTACTACTTTATAGACTCAGTAGGATAGAATAATGCAGTTCTGCTTTAATCCCCTGCCAAGTGCTTGAGGATTTCAGTTTCAGAGAGGCATGTCTCACTGAGTACTTGTTTGGATCCATCAAATCTGATAGTTCTGCTCATGGATGACGAGTGTTTGTGTGGACTGAAGAAAAGCTGATTGCCTGAAACTCATCAGAACGAGTCATTTCCATGAGATGAACTAAAGCATACATGGCTTTTTTATTCTCCTAAAGAAATTACGTAGATTGAAATTCTTCCTCTTACATGTTGTAATTGTCTGCTGTGTTCTAGAGGAGACTTGCAACCATAAGAATATGTTGTCTATTTTATGTCCTTACATTGAAGAATGTTGTATGTCTTTGGATCTCAGAGTTCTTGGAGGGTCTGCAGGACAACTGATTTGGTTTGATAAGCAATTTAGTTAGCTCCTACAGGTAGTACATGTAGCAAAAGGTTTGGGTGAATGCCTCTTCGGCGTCTTGATCCCCAGATTGTTGCGTTCATGCAACAAGTGTGAACACCTAATGTCTTTGCTCTTGGTGTTTTTCACTTGTCAGCATTATCTGGCGATAGCACTGAAATTGTAGTGAATGAAGGGAACATGAAAGGGTTATTGCTCTGGAGCATTTGGTTTAGCACCTCTTGGTTTAAGCTTGACTCTGACCTGCACACAGATGCTGTAGCATTTTGGGGCAGAGCAACCACAGTTGTCAAGAGGTGATTTTTTTCACTGTCAGCAGTTATTCCTTCAAGCAAAATGACCATCTTGTGTTTAGGCCAGCAATAATAATATGAGTTAAACACTTAGAAAAACCAGCTTTGTGGGCATATCATCTGTGAAATTTTCCCTAGCTGACTGCTGAAGTCTTAATAACAGCAGACTGACAGACAGCAAAGTGTCTTTGGTCGACCTATCAAGTAGGCAAAGTAGGAGAGATGTGGATGGCTGTTTCAGTGTAATCAGCATGCAAAAGAAACCCTCAGATCTGTTAAATGTTGGCAGTGTTTTCCCATAAGCAGAATGGCTGAAGAGATTTTCCTCCAGCTAGGAGAGGAAATAGATGCCTTTGGACAGTCCAAGAGCATGATGGGTTTTAGCTCCACAAGACAATCTCCTGGTGTATTAACTTGTTTTCATGTGCTTAACAAGGAGTTTGAGTGTAACCTTAACTACAGCTTTCTCTGTTTAAAAGCCCCAATTAATAGTTGAGCTCCTGCTTTGAACATAAGGAAAAGCAGAGTGGAATTAATAGCCTGGGCTGATGCACATTCAGCCTTTTGAATGAACCTTTTTCCTTCCTTGACAGCCCTATTATGAATAGAGCTCCAGATTCCAGATTCTTGGCCTCGTGGTTGGATTGCCACACTTTGTGGAGCTCAGAGTTTTTATTCAATATTAACTTTTTGGTGATGCAGTCTTTTATGTTGTAATAGTTGTTGTTGGGGTGTGATTCCGTGCTTTCGGCCTCTGCCACATGCTGCAGAGCTCTTAAGTTTTAAGGGGTTTATTACTGTGATGAGTGCAAAATGGACCAGTAACAGAGTTTCTAAATGAGTACATAGAGGCATGAACCTGATCTGTCTCGGAGAGCTGTGTGTCATGCAGAGCTGCTGAAAATGGTTGTCCAGAGAGGTTCCCACGCAACATAAAAGCTGCTCCTTCCCCCTTTTATCACCATTCCTGCTGCATGACAGGGGCATCCTTGTGCACACAGTCCCCCTGCCAGAACACTTCTCTGAGGCCAAAGGCAGGCAGGAATAAAGCCCGTTGCAATTAAGGGCAGGCTGATAATTGCATTGTTGGGAACCAGTCTGGCACAAGAATCTCCTGAGATCAAAGGACTTCAAAGGTGGTTTGAGATGACTGCTGCAGCAGATACTTCTTGGCTGTGGCTGAGGATTTTAACCATGGCTTAATCCAGGGAGGCTTTTGTTCATGTTAAACTGTGGGGAAGAAAAGTGTGAGTGTTATGGACAGGTCACACTGCTATGAAATGTATTGGCAGTCAGGTCAGAGGAAGTGGAGCTCTGTTCTGTATGTCCATGGGAAATTCAGGTTGGATATAAGGAAGAAATTCTTCCCTGCGAGGGTGATGAGGTATTGGCAGAGAGAAGCTGTGGCTGCCCCATCCCTGGCAGTGTTCAAGGCCAGCTTGGAGGGGGTTTGGAGCAACCTGCTCTAGTGGAAGGTGTCCCTGCCTGTGGCTGTGAAACTAGATGAGCTTTAAGGTCCCTTCCAAGCCAAACCATTCCATGATTCTGTGGTTCCTGCCATTTTTAAGTGAATTGCTTCCCAGAACAGCGCTTCGCTGTGCGTGGTCACAGCTGCTGCCCTCTTCCCATTGGGAATCTGGAAGGATTTTGCCCCTAAGCTCTCCTTCCAAAAGGTGACTGAGTGTTTCTTTGCTCTCTCCTCCACAGGCATTAAACCATTTCAGTGTGACCGCTGTGGGAAAAAGTTCACCCGCGCTTACTCGCTCAAGATGCATCGCCTGAAGCACGAAGGTAAACGCTGTTTCCGGTGCCAGATATGTAGTGCCACTTTCACTTCCTTCGGGGAATATAAACACCACATGCGGGTTTCCCGGCACATTATCCGCAAGCCTCGGATTTACGAGTGCAAAACATGTGGCGCCATGTTCACCAACTCTGGGAATTTAATCGTTCACCTGAGGAGCTTGAACCATGAAGCGTCAGAGCTAGCAAACTACTTCCAGAGCAGGTGAGGTGCACAGCAAAAACCTACCAGGGAAACGTGCTTTTCTCTTCTTTTCCTAAATCATCTTTTCCTGCTTGCAGGGCAGCCTGCTGTGCCTCTCCTTAGGCTGCCACCAAAAGCATTCTTGAGCCACTATCTGTTGTATCTCCTGGCTTACAGCATCTGAGCTATGTAGGAGGGCACTGAAGGATGCACAGGCTGCTTCTGGGTTACTTCATTTCTCTTTTCAGTAGTATCTCTGGACAGGCTGATGGTGTTAAACCAGAGCGTTATGTACTGGAGTATCTGTGGAGTCCAGTGAATGATTTGCTACTCAAAACCTGGTTACTTACATAGGGAATAGACTTACTACTGTATTTTAAGCACTTGCTCAATGTGGAAAGGTTGCATGACTCCATGCCTTCTCTCTTTTCATTTTCTAGGTAACCTGTTACTAAATAATTAGACAAACAGGGTCTGAAATAGTAAGGGCCAGTTGTGCATTTCTTGCTTAGCAGGGCACAAAAGACTTGGCCCAACTGACAAATGCACTTCACTAAAGGGTTCTGAGGTTCAGCCAAGCGCTGTGTTCCCATATTGAAATAAATGTTTATAACTGTTGGAATTTGAGATAGGAAAACACAAAAGTGGATGAGGGAACGTGGAGAAAGATGGATTCTGCAGCTCTTAAACCTGTAGAGAGAGTGCAGCTTGGTGCCAGTCTTGTGCAGAGCAAGGCAAATGTAACTGTCACAGCATCTCCAGCAGCACTGTACCTCGTGATTTCTAAACACGATGCTTTTCCCCCTACAAAACATTGCAGCATTTTGTTCTGTTTGGTTATGTCAGAAGTGATGTAACAGGAGAAAAATGGCAAAACAAAGCAGGAAAGCCAAGCAGTGTTTTTCCAACAGAAGATTGTTTAAAAGCACAAGTGCTTCAGATCTGGGGCTTTATGCAGTTCTTGTTCTTAGCACTTGTGCTAAAACTGGAGCCGTAGTTGTGGAAAGCACTTGATTGTTGTCATCAAATGCAAGCCAGGTTAAAGAATGTGATTTCAGGGCCTATAGGCCTCCCTTTAGTTTGAGGCTTAGAGGATCATGAGTTGGGATTTGAAGCTGCTGTCGTTTAAGAACAGGACTGCTTTTAGATGGTTTAGTACAAGGAGGAACGAAAGCAAACGTGCATGTATGTAATGCATATATACTTGCCTCAAGTACAAACTCACATGTCTGGTGCTGACAAGAAATGTTATTTTCCTGATGTCTTCATGCTCTGAAAATACTACTGGGAGTTTGGTAGATTTTCTTTGGGTGCATCCATAGGAAGAGTATGTTCCAGAAGTGGTGTCCAGAAGGGGCTGGAATGGGAAGTAACTGTGCGTGATATGAGTCAAGAACGCAAAGCACCCTCCCCTTCTGCTTGTCCACTGTGGGGGGAGTGCTGCTGCTCTTTCTGAGGTGGATCTTATCTCAAAGGCCGCATCTTTGCCAGTGCTGAACTCAGTTTTGTTTCTGCTTTGAAAGGTTGAGTACTCCCTTTTTTCCAAGGAGGTTTTCAGTACCAGATGATGTTCCAGACATTAACTTTCATTCTCAGCAAGGTGATACAGTCTAAATAAGAAGAGATTGCTGCGTAGGAAATACGGATGCAAAGTAGATGCCTTTGAATACATTCTGTGTGTGTTTAAATGGGATCCAGGGTATAGTGCTTAGTGAAGTATGTCACTGTGATGATCTTGGGGCAATGTGAAATGAATATCGTTGTTCTCTGTGCAATGCTTTGTGTAGCTTGTGTGATATAAACTGCTACCTCTGATGTTTGTGTGAGAATTGACATTTCTCTTCTGTCCTTTGCCCCTCTTCTAGTGACTTCCTAGTACCGGACTACTTAAACCAGGAACAAGAAGAGACCCTCGGGCAGTATGAGCTAGGGGAGCATGGCTTTGAAAGCAACTCTTCTGTCCAAATGCCTGTCATTTCGCAGGTGTCATCAACTCAGAATTGTGAAAGCACTTTCCCCTTGGGGTCTCTGGGTGGGTTGGCAGAGAAGGAAGAAGATGTGCCAGAGCAGCCAAAGACTAACGCCACGGCTGAGGCAGCCGCAGGTGACCCTCCGAAACAGGAGCTGTCATCCATTACTATTGAATAAGTCATGGTTTGGTTTCATTTTTGTTCTTTGGAAAGTGCCTGTGTTTGGTCCTGTACATTTTAATTTAATTTTTTTTAAGAGAAGTGGGGAGATTTTCCCTTTTTCCTTTGTAAGCTACGCTTTAAACCGAAAACTGCACCAGATGTTACGGTATTTGTCATGACTGAATGCTCACTTCTGTGAAAATATTTAAGACTGATTGCACAAAAAAAGATCCTGTCAGAACATCATGGAAGCTGTGAGACACCTCTAAAGAAGAACAACCGATTCAGATCACTTTAACTATTTCTTCTTCCACAGTTAGAGCAGCTCATTGCGTTTCTCTTGCTTCTGCAGACCCTCTGGTGAAGGGAAAGGAATCAGAGGAAACCTTTTTAAAATGGCAAGCATTGGGAAGCATTCCTGAACAGTTTTAACTGGTTTTGAGTGGATGCTTTAATCTCTTGCATAAAAAATGGCACTTCCTAGCTCTGTGCCTGCTGGTTTTCAAAGCACTTACTGTAACCCTTCTCTTGGAAGCAGTAAGCATTTTTGAAACTCACAGCCACGCACGTTGTCCCTTTTCCATCTCAAATGAATCAGTTTTGACAAACCCAGTGATGTCATGCCAGGTATTCCTCCTTCTGATATCCCAGTCCTTTTAGCAACTACTTGGTCAAACCACATTTGCCCATCTAAGGTTAGGCATGGAAATAGTGTGGTCAGGGAAAAGCCTAATGGTGAGGAGGGAATTGAGGCTAGAAAAACATATCCATGCAAGCCTGACAAGTATCTCGTGACTGTATGTCTCTGTAGAAGGGGAACCACGTGTGAAAATGAAGGTTTTCCCAATAAATTCTCCGAAATCATGGCCAGATTGTCCTCAGGAAGAACATTCCTTCATGAGGAAGTGAAGTTCTGGTCGCTTGCCCCTGTACTCGACTGATCTAACTAGAGGGAGTTTACAGATGGGAAGAAATGAGCTCTCTTGTGCATTATTGCACATTTTCTGTTTATCCATATGCATGTATAGCTTCTGAGAGGTTTATCAGGCTTGTTTTGGATAAAACAAGCAATTTATTCTCTTTCGAGGCCAACTTTCTAACCCAACAGGGGGTTGTTTACAAAAAGCCTATAGAGCAATGATGAACTGTTCCTGTTTCCAAACATTTGAAATCCTTGCCAAGTGGGTTTATTACAGGCCATGACTCCAGCTCTGCACCCAGCTCTAGTAAGCAATAAATGGAAAGATTTACAATTTCATTTTTGACATAGGTAGAAAAAGCTGCAAATTTAGGCTGGGAGCTTTTCAGAGCAGGGAGGTTTGTTTTGGTGGGGCTCTAGAACTGCTTTGAAATCAAAACACAGGGAGGAGGTTGGTGATTTTTCTTATTGCTTCTGAAGTGAACTCAGTGTTGGGTGCCAAAAGGCCTACCCCTATCTTAAGTATTCCAGAGGCATGACATACTCCCTTAGTTTTGAATCTTGTGTTCTCTCTGGATTTGGTTTGCACAGACATGAGGAGGAAATTAAATCAATGGAGAAAGGTTGCTCCTGACAAAACAGAAGGCACAAAAATCATGTTGTATTGCAAGATAGATTTGTATGCTGTTAGCTTAGGCAGCTCTGATACTCTGTGGCTCCGAGTTGGTTCTACTAATAGCCAACTTGGGTAAGGAAAAAGGTTTATTGCCCTTTGGAAAGAGCTTAAAGAGTTTCAGTGACTTCAGCAATTTTCCTCTGCTGTGTTTTAGGTAAAACCCATACATTTTAGTTAACTAGAGCAAAAAACAGTTGGCTTTAAGTCCTTTCCGAGTTACTGGAATGAAGTTTCTGCACCAAAGGGTGTTTTAGGAACATGCTGCAAAGTTCTCTGCTACAATCCTGTCGTGCGTGTCTACCTTTGTAGGTCTTCTTAAAAGGGCTTGAAGGAGAAACTCTTTTGGGGATGCTGTACTGTGTCTGTTGATGGGATGAATTAAAGACCAGTTCTCTTCTTCCACTTCCAATTCCTGTCATTGAGAAACCAATGCCTTTTGCTGAGTTTTATCCTGAATTATAGGGCTATGACACTGAACTCAAATACATCATTTCTTTTTGCCTGATAAGTGTTACTCCACTTTGCAGGTCTATGAGAATCCTTTGTGATTCCTGTGGTAAAAAGTACTTCACACACAAATGCATTCCCAGCTTGCACAGAGGCCAGAATCAAAGGTGGACATCATCTTCTGTCAGAATCGGGTAATTTCACCCTTTAGGTGCTTTGCTAAACAGGGCAAGGAGTTGCACAAATACAGCATGGACATATCTGGATTAAACTGCTGTATCAGAAGGCAAACTGCTTTCTCAATACCAAAGAAGAGGAGGGGGGGTGGGGGAAGAGACTTTGTAGCTCTAACATGTTCTTCCTTGAAAAGAAAAGTATCATTAACTGCTAACACCTTGGTCCAAGGCAAGCCATGGGTTTCATTGTTCATTGCACTGAGTTATCATAGGATCCCAGACTGGTTTGGGCTGGAAGGGACCTTAAAGCTCATCTAATTCTAACCCCCTGCCACAGGCAGGGACACCTTCCCCTAGAGCAGCTTGCTCCAAGCCCCATCCAACCTGGCATTATCTTTTCAACCCTGTAGTCTCAGTGTAACATCTTAATTCTCACTTTTCAATCTAATTCAACTGCAGGAACAAGAGAGTTTATTTTGTTTGCTTGGTTTAGGCTTGGGCTCACTTGTTTGTATTCCTGTTTGTAACTGTTTCTTGTTAACAGCTCTTTTCTCCATTGAAGTAACCACACATGAAATACAGATATCACTTAATTTCTCCTCCCTAACTTGTTGGAAGTGCTCAGTTCTTTGAAATGCTGGTGTTCTTCACAGGAGAGATGTAAAATATAGGATGTCTTAAACCAGTCCCCATTTCTAAACAAATATGCTTAGATTCCAAATTGGGCGAGATGGAGATCTCACTAAGCTGGAAGAAACTTGCCTTAAACTACACTTGGGATTAAACCTAAAGCATAAATTTCTTTCAGTCCATTATCAGAGGGGGTTGAATTCTGGACTGCATTTTCTTCTTTTCTCTCCTTTCCTTTTCTTCTTTCCTGTTTATTTTTTCTGGGGTTTTTTCCCCCTTTTTTCTTCCCCCTCAAAAAAAACCCAACCATTATTCAATATGCATTTATATTTCTGCTTGACAGGGATCACAGAATGCCACAAGAGTTGAACTGGAAGGGACTTGGAGGTGATCTTCAATCACTGCACTCAAAACAGAGTCAGCACAAGAGGTTGCTCAGTCCAGTCTGATAAATATCAGCCAAGGTGGACACTCCCCAGCTTCTCTGGGGAGCCTGTTCTGTGTCTGGCCACCCTCACCCTAAAAAGGGGTCAGTATCTTTAGGTGGCATTACTTGTATTGCAATCTGTGCCCGCTGAGAAAGGTCTGGCTCCGTCTTTGTCCTTTCCCATCCACTGGTTCGAACGTTGCTAAGATCCCCCTGAGCCTTCTCCAGACAAACCAGATCACTCTCAGCCTCTATCCCTCCAATCCCTTCATCTTCTTTAAGTTACTGGTGGTTTAGTTCCAAATAGCTCCACATATGACCTGCTGCAGCCATTTCTTTGTCATTGAGTGGTCTCCAAATTCATCCACAAAGTGATTTCTGTCTTGCTTTTGCATGTCCTTCTGCTACGTGGCACCAGTCTTTGCACTCAGTAGCAAATCCTTTCCTCCCCTGTTCATTTTGCAAGCAGAGTGCCTTCACTACCACAGAACTAGCAAGGTTCTGCCCTATGCCAGGGACCTGGATCCTCGGAGTTTGTGCAGGGTCTCTACTCCTTGTGTATCATGTAGAGCAGTACATCTGATGGGAAGAACGGGAAAGGAAGGGATAGTCTTTGTTCCTGATTTAATGTGGTGTTTTGGGAGAGGGGGAAAACTTAGAAGCTTTTTATTTCCCCCCAAAGAGTGGAAGCAAAAGAAGCAATGTTTTAACTGTGCGAGAGGTTTGGCTGAGTTGTGAGGGTTTGGTTTGGTTTTCCATGCAGAGACTGGAAATCCATGGGGACACCTACACTTGTAGCCACTGAAGCTCCTGGTCAGAACTGCTTTTGTCACTGTTCTTAATGCTGCATTAAACAAGACGTGTGTTGGAGTTTGAGTTCAGTTGTCAGGCTCGCAGATACTATGGTCAAGTCTCTCATAGTGAGAGATTAGTAAACTAAGTTATGGGAAATGGTTCTGGGTTCACATGTATCTTGAGTCTAAAAGGTGTGAATTTAGGCTTTTTAAAAGAAGTAATAGCTGCCAATGCAGTCAAATATATTTTGTAAGACTATGATCCCTATATGTCCCTTCTGGGATAAAATGTTACTGTTTTTAAGCTATGGTTTCAAGTTTTTATATGAGGGCTTCAGTCATTTCTTGGTTGCTGGCTTTCCCCTCCAGCCCCAGGACATAAGAGCACTGAGACTATTACTGGTCTCTCTCTGAGAGGAACCAGGAAGCATTTTATATGCAAATAGAAGGGGAGCTTTGTGCACCCTGCAGGGATGGAGAAACTGGGGCTGTAGGAGCACCCGTTGCTCCTGCGTCCATTGCAACTTCCACACCATCAGAATATGGGAAAATAGCTAATGTTCATTCAGATCCATTAAGTTGGAGTTTTGCTTCCGAGGTGAAACCCGGTTTTGGAGGGTTCTCATCTCCAGTTATGGACATGATAATTTCCATAGCATCTCAATGGCAGATAAGAGGGTTCAAGGCCGGATGGAACCTCATCCCCATCAGAGGTCCCTAAGAAATGGAGTCAGTTCCAAGTATTGGAGGAAATATACCATAAAAGAACCAAATGTGAATTACTTTAATGCAACAGTGCTACTGCTCTGGGTTTTTGCTAACTCAGTGTGTGCTATCACAGTAATTCAGTGTCCCACAGGTCTCAACTACAACCCTGGTTGCACTAACAATAAAACAAAGCCGACTGAGCTCCTGGTGCTGTGTGGCAACTGTTACCTACAGTCTTCCTGAGGGTTGTTGAAGTCCCCAGAGGAGTGATGTTGTTTCACCATTCCTTTAGCTGATGCATGCTTTTGATATCCTGACCTATAGCCCTGGCTACACCAAGTCCTTGGACAGCTTCTTTGCCCTGTTCCCGCAGTGCCTTCACTTTAAGGTGCTGCCCTATGGTGAAACCCCTAAGAGGGAAAAGAGGGAAAACAAAGAAAAATGTGAATTAAATTATTGTTGGGCTTCTTTGTGCATTTTAGTACCAGTGAAACCCCCTTTAACTTGTGCCAGTCTCCAGTCACCAGCCGTATATCCAGTTGTCATCTCATCCCCAGTACAGCTTCTCTTGTTGATGCTGGCCACAGGTAGATTACTTGGCATGTTTATTGACTTCCCCGAGTTGGGTTTTCTTGGGTTTGGTTTTGTTTTTTAATGTATACGATGTTTAAATACACTTCACATTTTATAGACTCCTATCTGGCTATTAGTATTTTTCAGGAACCATAGTTCTTGGTGGCTATATCTATTTTTGTGACTTCTTTTGTAAACCAAGTGCCGTTTCAACGTTACAATCATTTTTAGAGTTCTTGTAACCAATGTGAATATCATGGGTTTTCCAATCTGTTCTGAGCCTGTAGTGTTTGCTTTGTGATCATCTGTGTAATGTATATATTCTGTATAGTTACATTGTATTGAAATACTAGCTTGTTTGATATAAGAAAAGTATGTATTGGGTACCTTTTTGCTAGCCTGGTTGTTTAATCTTTAAAAAAAAAATGGTCTAAAATACAAAAAAAAAGCCAAACTGGTCCCATTATAGGTCAAAATTAAGGGGGGAGAAAAACTAGTTTTGAGTGTCTTTGGATAGAAACATGAAGCTAAGATTTTTCATTAAAATATTAATGTTTTATGGAGTATATCTTCGCTTTGTGTCGTTATTTAACTCTAGAGGTTGGCTCGAAGCACAAAAGACCAGCTTTGACTTTGTGTTTGAAGGTGCAGCTCGGGTGCTAGAGCTACGTTCTCTTGCAGCTTTTGCTTGTAAGTAGTCTCAAAAGGGAGGAGTATGAGGAGGACTCACTGGTGCTGAAGCTGGAAGGTGGCTTAAACCAAGAGAAGCGTTAAGACTGGAGAAGTGACGTGAGTAAGGAGTATGAAGAATGAAGCCCACATTTCTGTTTAATTTTCTATGGTATATCACATTTCCTTTTGTTAATGTTCTCTTTTAGGCAACAGCCATCTTTTAGTGATGGAAAGCCAGCCAAGAATGAGCCAAATCACATTAGTCAAAGCAGAAGATGGTTAATAAGGACAGTAGAGAGTCATCGCGATCGCAGCCATGAGCTTCAGAATAGGCACAGAACAGCCTAGATCATGGGACTTAAAACACACCTCTGGTGTTTCTGGTGACCCTTGCAGTTGATTTGCTTTCTCCACACCCACCTGTGTGTCTGAGCTGGAATGCTGTCGGGATCAACACATAGCTAGGGCACAGGTAGGAAAATGGGAGGTTGGTAACTGCTTGGCTGAAATGATGGTAACTCTGCCCAGTGGCCTGTGTGGGTAACCCGCAGGCTAGCATGAGGGATACGCTCCAGTAATAGAATCATAGAATCATAAAGTGGTTTGGGTTGGAAAGGATGATCCAGTTCCAAACCCCTGCCGTGGGCACCTCACACTAAGACCATGTCACCCAAGGCTCTGTCCAAGCTGATCTTGAGCACTGCCAGGGGTGGGGCATTCACTGCTTCTTTGGGCAGCCTGTTCCAGTGCCTCAGCACCCTCATAGTAAAGAACTTCTTCCTTCTATCTAACCTGACATCTGACACAGGAATGAAAATGAAAAGGGAAAAGCATTCCATGGTGCAGAGTAAGTGGCCACAATTAACCTTGGGTTGGGAATGGGGCAGGGAAAGGTGGTAA
>WYDI02026015.1:39536-65964 GCA_009867235.2 Psittacus erithacus
GGGAAAAGCATTCCATGGTGCAGAGTAAGTGGCCACAATTAACCTTGGGTTGGGAATGGGGCAGGGAAAGGTGGTAAATTCCAAGTTATTTCCCTGAGGAGCTTGTGCAGGGATAAGCATTTTATCAACAGTGTGGCTGACAGAGGGAATGCATTTGGTGGAGGCTTTGGAGAGAATGAAGGTTGAGTTGGAAAAGCTTTAAGTCTTTTGGTCTGTAAAAGCAAGGATTTTGCTGCTTTGAAGACAGGCAGAGCCTGTTAGAAGCACGCAGTGATGCTTAGCAGAGCATTCCAAATGTGAAGCTGTGTGGCTGTATATGAACATACACTATCATCACTGCTGAGACTCATACCTTTGATGGAGCTCGAGCTTCAGGCTTCTGACTCGAGAGGGTTTTTCCAAAGCACAACCATATGGTTTAAGTTTAGTATGAAACATCTTTTAGCCATCCTTAACAAAGCAAGTGAAGGTTTTTCTGTGGCTTCCTTATAGCATTTAAGCATTTCATTCCTGACAGTAATGAAGTACTATTTCTTTTGCACAGAAGCTGAGATGAGATTGAACTCGTAGCTACCGAGACTGTAGTAGAGCAGGGAACAGAATTCTCCCAGGGTGAAAATGAAGCTGCTAAGAGAAACCTGGCTTGGATTATGTCCGAAGGGCTTTTCACAAGCTGCTTGTGCATGCTGCATCTCCAGAGTACTGAGCCTAACTCTGTCATCATCTTAGAGCAGAGATTGCTGTGAGACCGTGAGCAAGCAGAGCAGGGTAAGTGTGTACGTGTTTGAGCCTTGGTTACAGCTCAGAGACGTGTGGCTTTCGCTCATCCTCATTTTGGTGATCTGGTAACACTATATTTTCAGAGGAGACATGCACTCTTGGTGCAGGTTTACACTTACTGCTGATAGCCCTGATGTTGGTCACCTTTCGCAGGTCCACTAGAAAGAGGCCATAGACACCCAGAGTGAAAACCAGTGTTTGAAAACCACTCCAAAGTTAACTGCCTTTGATCCTGAGTTGCCTTTGGCTCTGTCACAGGGTCTCCTGGTAAAGATGAGAGCAGCTCACGGGGCATCTATTTGTGCATCTGTCTCGAAGCTTTACCTCTGATTGTAGAAGTTTGAACTCTTCCATCCAAAGTTTGAAGTTAATGATACAAGAGAGGTGTTTAGCTCAACTGTACGTTCATTTGAGTGACTGCACCACTGTAACTGGCTCTTAGACACCCCCCCAATACAACTGCTGAGATTTATGTGGGATTATCTTTGAGAATACATCCACTGCTTCTGGCGAAACCACATTCCCAGTTTTTGTATGCCTGCATAAACCTAAATGCTCAGGCCTTGCCTTTGTAATACATCATTTGGAAGGTAAGTGATTATTCTCACACAGTACTGCTTGTTTGCCTGGACACGCACGTGCCCGCACGCACGCTATCTATGTGCTCATTCCAAAGGAATTTTGGACAACAACCATCCAAAAACATCAATAGACCAACTCTTTCCTTGCTGCTTCCCTACTGGGGATGTCTTTTGGTATCCAGTATGACTGTCTTCTGTATGGTTAATGCCCCTTTTAGGGACTAGAAGGCATTGGAAATAGGAATTGGAAATGGATCACCTGAATCCTCTGGAGGCAGGGAAGACATCTCCCAGGTGAGTACGCCTCTGAGTCAGAGGCGAATAACCAGAAGTGAGAGGAGCAAGGAAGCTGTGATGTGTTTGTGGGCTGGTGGGGGAGGTGACTCTCACTTCCAGGATCCCTTTTGTGTGTGTATAAGTGAAGAAGACATTGTTTGATGATAAAGGCACAAGGAGAAATGGTCCCTCAGGGTTTGGTGCTACATCACTGAAGGCTAACAGTCCACTCACTTCAGAAGAGCCAGATAAATTATAATCCCAGTCCATTAAAGCATTTAAATAGACTGCCTTTCCAAAAATGTGTTTAAATGGCTCCTTAAGAGCTTAGCCACTTGGTGAAGTTTACTTCTCTGCCTCAGCACAGGGTATTTTATAACCTGTGTATCAGTCGGTGCACAGAACTGGTTGTGGAGACTTCATGTGCGTAAACAGAGCCTTGCGCTGTGTAAAACAAAACTGG
Organism: Psittacus erithacus; assembly: GCA_009867235.2. Lineage (NCBI taxonomy): Eukaryota > Metazoa > Chordata > Aves > Psittaciformes > Psittacidae > Psittacus > Psittacus erithacus. Next base: position 41,637 of record WYDI02026015.1, read on the forward strand.
AGAGCAAAGACACCCAAGCACAGGCCTAATAGGCAGCAGAGCTCCGAAAACCAAAACATCTCTTCAGGGTAGGGCTTCATCTTCCCAAATCTAAACGAGAAGAATAACAAACCCCTTTTGTATAACCTCAGTGTTGCAAGGATCGGTTTCAGGGCTGACGTGACAGCAGTTACAAACAACAGTTATGCAACTGCCCCCTTGATTGAGTTGAAATTAATACAGGGAAAGAGCCAGGCAACAAGGAATGGCTTTGGGTTGACTTGTTTTGTTTTCAAGAGCTAAAAATGCTCAGGTCAGGCTCTTTTTTCTTCACAAGTGAGCACAAGCCCAGGGTGAAAAATCATCCTAAAGAACAAAGTGAATGTTTGAGGCAGAATTCCGTTTATCTTCTAAGGCTTATGGGTCCTTTTCCTTCTTTTTTATCTCCCAGTGAGGTAACGCAGGGTTTTAATTTTCCTTGAAAACTCTTCTTTTTCAAACCCAATTTAACACAGTGAATCATTGGGTATTGTGATTCCAGTGTCACTGATTCCGCCCTCGGAGCAGAAGGCCCACATCCACGTGTGTGCAGACACGTTATTTCCTCCACTCACCATCTGGAAGGCATTTGGATGTTTCTGAGTGGGACTGCAGGCAGAGTGACTGCTGCACATTGCACAGGCAGCATCTGGTATCTCAGAGATACCAGAGATTACCCTTCCTCAGAGGGAATACTGCTTGGATTCAGGTAAGGAATCATCCCTGCCATGGGTAGAGACACCTTCCACTAGAGCAGGTTGCTAGCCCCATCCAGCCTGGCCTTGAACACTGCCAGGAATGGAGCAATGCCAGGGTTGACCTCTTAACAAAGAAATCCTAGGCCTTTCCTGTTTCTCCTGCATTTCTCCCAGTGACTCAGGGAATAACGCATACAGGATGAGATGGGAGATACGAATTAAACCCATTGTTTGCTCCTCCTCACCTTTTCTTCCCTGTGTAGTAGGAGGCAGAGGAGCCTCAAGCTAATTTGCTTCCAGTGGGAGAGGAGGAAGCAGATTTTGGAGGCTCCTACACTGATGTGTGCTGCTGGGAGTCATGCAGGGAATTCACCATCTTGTATGCAACAGGTTCAGAAAGCAAAGGGCCAACCAAAACCTTCAGAATGCAGCACACTTGTTCTTCGTATGTGCGTGCTCTGCTGCAAGGAGCTTTTGTATGGATTCTCTAATGGGTTTGTCACAAGTAGCCTTGTTGAGGATAAAAAGCTGATCTGGAAGCTACCTATCTTAGCTGTTGAGTTCCCAAAGGCCACTGGTTTACACTCATCTTCCCTGAGCCAGTAACTCAGTGTGGCAGATTCCCCTTGATGTGCCTTAGGTGACATGAGTGGAGTAGCTACCTCGGCAACCCTGCTTGCCTTTCCTGCTTTCTTCCTTCTGTTGCTGTGGATTCTAAAGGAGCAAGGAAAAAGGGGAAGCTCATATGGCCTTTACCATCTCTTAAGCCTGAAATAAAGCCCTGGGAGGTTAAATGTGATGTTTTGCTTAGCCTTCCCCCTCTGGAGACATGAAAAGAATTAAAGGAGCTTGATCTATGGCGTGGCTCAGCAGCTGTGATGGGTGCTTTGTTAAAGTCCATAGCAATCAAGCTAACACAAACCAGAGCCTTCCCTGTAGCTTTCTGTAACCCTTTAAAAAGTGATGGATGTGTTGCAGCAGGAGTGGGGAGAAAGCAGTAGGTGAGGTCAAACTGCACAACGTGATAAGCAGGACAATTAATAGCGCTTAATGTGAGCTAGCAAGCTCTTGGCTCCTTGAAAACGATATAGTTTATAATGCGGGACAGATTGCCTTTAAAGTATGGCTCTCATCAAAAGAGCCCTTGCAATAAAGCTGCTCCAAGGAGGGGATCCTTTTCTCTGTATGCCTTGAGCAGTTTCTCCTCCTGTTTTTTCCCCTCTTTGTCTCTGTGATATAGGAGCGATGCGGCTTTGGGAGAGGCAAGCGGATTCCTTTGTTTAGCAAACTGGCAGCTGAACTCTGGTGGCAATGGTGCCTTTTCCCCTGTCTAAATTCACTGGTTCAGCTGCAGAGCTCTAGTGGGGCATGATCTGGTTCTGTCTTTAGAGGTAGTGATGATGCAGGAAAGCCTGACCCAGAGTGGGTTTGCAGGACCCATGGTCTGAAAAAGCCTCTCTTTTTGCTGTCAGGAGACTCTGAGCTGGATGTTAGAGGTGACAATCTAACAGCACAGAATGGACTTGCTTGACTTACCAGGGCACATTTTCCTCTCCTTCAGCACTTTGGCTGTTTTAATTAACGTGAGACATTTCATTTCTAGGTACCTTCTAGTACACCAGGCAGCTACTTATGTCTCCTTTTCCAAAGCCAGAGAAGGAGAGATCCAACCTCATCAGGAAGAGGTTTTGGAAAATCCTTCTGAAATTGCCTTCTGAAGATGTCTCCCTGTTTTTCCTGCTGTTAAGAATTCTCTTCCTGCCTTGGAAGACAAGCTAATGTCAGGTCATTCCCAGTTTTCATAGAGAGGATGCAGTTCCCTGCAGGACCCTGGCTTAGCCTTTTGGCAGATCAGGAAGCCAGCCCTCCCTTACTTGCCTTCAAGTCATGTTTGTTAGTTTGGCTCTTGGGCAGAGGAGGTTTGTCAGGGCTTTGAAAACTAGAAAACAAACCTTTAATTCCCCTTGTGAAAGCTGAAAGGATCAGTGCTGGTTGGTGGGAGCCCATCATAAAACTGCATTGAGAAGGACGGGTATTTGCAGCCTTCACTCAACTAAGACCTTGCCGTAACTATGGAGCTAACTACTTGCCCTCCCTATTCTATTTGTAGAAAACAACTATAGTATCACTCTAGAGAGGCTGGACTTGGTAAATTGCATTAGTATATTGGCGGAGTTCAGATAGTCCTGTCCTGGCAGAGTGTCCATAACAAAATCTGCTGAATTTCCCCTAGATCCAGCAGCCTCGAGTGGGGAAAAGCAGACTTTGCAAAGCCAAACCAGTTCTGCTGTTACCTTTCCAGCCCAGTGTCTCTAAACAAAGCAGTTCCATCTCCACATAACCTTGTGGTGAATGAGCTTCAGGTCTCTAAGCCAAGTCTGAATTTAGCTGGTGTTTTTTTTATCTCCAGAGGTGTTTCATTAGCTCAATTACAAGTGACATGTTGCACTATGTGCTGCTGAGTGAAAAAACTCAGCCAACCTAAATCCCTCTCCAAACAGAACCCAATTAACCTCTTACACCCTTTCCTTTAATCCCCATGCTTATGACTTGCTCACAGCCACACCTTTTAAAGAAGACCAAAGTAAGCTACCAGAGATAACCGCATACTTAACAGCTGAGGTGTTCATACTGGGTCTTGAGGTTCAATTGGGCTTGGGTGGATGCTGGCACTGTTCCAAAAGTAAGAGCTGTGTTTTTTGTGCTGGTGTCCAGTGACAGTTCCCTGTTGCACCTCATTTGGGTGAGTGTCTCACTGTCCCCATCTCTAAAGGACAAGCAGGGATCCTCAGTAACATGTCGAATGCATTGGATGCAGACTTGTGTGTGACTGCAGAGACATCACTTGTTGCAGACGTGCTTGCCAAGGATTCGGGTTGCTTCTGTGAGCTTCAGATCCTGGGTAAGCGTTGTTTGGAAGGTGGTTAAGGTGCCTGGGTGTTACATTGGCTTCCTGCTTGGGGCTGAGGTTTGCCCTAGATCCATTAATGTCTTGGCAGCGGTGCTTCCTCGATGATGTTGTCAAGACAGTTAGGTGCTGAAGTCATCAGTAAGGCATATAACCCTAAATGGATGGGTTGGATCAGTGACCTACTTTAACATACAAGTCTTGTACAAGCCTGACCTTCTTCTCCCCATGATCCACCCCAAGACCTCAGCAGCAGAAGCCATTTCAAAGCATCCTCTGTGCTGGTCGTGTAAGTCCTTCTAGCAAGGCAGCGAGTCCATCAGCTGGGGCCAGGAGCTGTGATTTGGAAACCCTGAGTGCTTGCTTTGGCTCCAGCCTTACTTTGCAAATCCACACAAACATCTCATTTTCTTGGGTTTTTTCCGTTGAATTCACAGCCCATGTCCTGAAGAACTTGTACTCCCTGTGAATTAGCAGTAGGATTATTACTAGAATTCCATCTGCTTGCACGCTCAAGTAAGTTCTCAATCTGGGGTGAGATTTAGGCTGCAGCAGTTGTTGGGGTTTGTTATGTTAGCAGTTATTTGTCTAAATAGTTCTGGTTTCATCTCATAAGCATTTTCCTCCCAGTGTGGCCACAACAAATAAGCAGTAGAACTCAGAGAGTGGCATAACCAGGCTGTTGAGGACAAACCAGCCCTGGAGACTGCTCAGAACAGGTTACAGCAGAGGTGTACACCCCATAAACTGAGGAATACAGTAGAAGACATCCAGAAAAATTCAGTCTTTTCCAATGAGGCTGCTCTGTGGGTTGCGGATCAGCACGATCCAGCCGTGTTCCAACCAAAGCTGGGTTTGGAAGCACTGCTGCAAACAACACCATAAGAATTCCTGTCTTTGTTGGGTTTCACTTTTTATTCCTATAGGTTTGAACGTCCTGACAGCATGTTTCCTAAAAACCACTGCATGGACAGACATGGAGCAGGATGGCTGTCCAAAATAAGTCAGTGTGGGATAGACTAGACAGCCAGACAACTGTCTTGGGAAGGCTGATGGGTTCTGGATGGAGTTGGGGTGAATGCCAACATGGTGTTGTGGTGGAGCAACCCTTGGATTGCCTAGACTGGTGCATGCCTGTATTGATGTACTGTGTGCATTTGTGCAGCTTGCTGAGTGATAAAGCAGGATGGATGCCCTGTAAAGCAGAGAGGCAAAGTCAATACAGACAGAACTAGTCTGGTCAGGTTTGCCTCAGACAATTATTTCTTCTCTTCCTACAATGTCTCTCTAAATCCTTTATTGGCTTTGAATTCTCCTTTCCACCCCTAAGCTGAACATCCATCCTTCCTATCTTTCACTGTCTGAAGCCCGTTCTTGCCAGTGGTCCCAGCAGCCTGCAGGCAAAGCACATCTCCTCTTTTCCCTCTGGAAACGGCCTTCTCCCTTCAGGCCTGCTGACTGCTAACTGAGCTTAGGCAGCCTCTCTGCTCCGCATCCATCCTATGCATGTGGGTTTGATGTAGCAATGATCCCAGCTCTGATCTCAGCCCACCTCAAGGTGCTTTCCCCTTCTGAACCAGGCTGAGACCTTCACCGGTGTCTATCTGGTTCGGAGCGTGGGAGAACCACGTCCTTGGGGCTGTTTGGAATCCACCCAGCATTTCTGTGGCTTTAGCCTATTTCATGTTCTCTTGGAGATGGTTTCTTTCTCCCTATCCCCTTAAGAGGTCAAGTGCTTCCACAGGGAGGTTAGCCTGGAGTTTTCCATGGACCCAAACTCCACCACGCACGAGTGCATTTGTTCTGTGACAACACTATCGAGCAGCAAACCCACAAGTAAATCAGGCAGGGGTTTCCCCCCCCCCCACTTTTAATAACAGTTTACTATTCTATAAGTACATGTAAAGCACATGCCCTATTCCCCCAGCCAAGGAGCATGACAGCTTGTCAGCAGGAACTACCATAGGTCTAGAGTGAGTGATTTATACAAGTAAAGTGCACGTGCCAAGGCCTGGCAGCAGCCTGCTCCTCTTTTATTTGTTATGAGGACTTGGCAGCCCTCTCCCTTCTCCTTCATCCAAACTTTTGCCTTTTATAGTCTTTGAATAATGCCTTCTTTTTAATGTATGTAGCAGTTTCCCCTCCCTTCTCTTTCAGCCATTTACTTTCCTTATCTGAATTGGCCATGGAACAGGCGAGCTCACGACTAACCAGTCTTGACTGAGTACCCACAATCACAAACCCAGTGTGTTTCTGTGTTTCTTGTGCTTCTGTGCATGGAACAAGGTATATCAGGGCTTCGTGATGCTTTCTTGCCTGTGCTCTGGTATTCCCACACTTAAGTGCTGTAAGTGCTTGTACTAAAACTCACTTTCCTTTGTGGAATATGCCCATGCGTGAGCTCACACTGGTGCCATTGAGTGGTTATTGTCATGTTCTCAGTGTGGAGCACTCATGGTGAGGCACTGGCACTGGTTGCCCTGTTCCTGATAGTGTTCAAGTTGGACGAAGCTTGGCGCAACCTGCTCTAGTGGAAGGTGTCATTGCTCGTGGCAAGGGGTTGGAACTGGATGAGCTTTAAGGCCCCTCCAGCCCAAACTGTTCTATAATTTAAGGAATTGCACAGATTTGTCTGCATATCCAAGCAGGAATTCTTACACACACGCATACACAGACACATATAAACCACCCTTCAGAATCCTATGGCCTCCAACATGGATTCAGATTGGGTTGCGTGTGAGGGTTCATTGATTTTCTCACTCCAGCCTGTGTTCACATACAGGCTCAGGCACAGTCACGCAGCCACGCGGGTCCTCAAACACATTCTCAGGCACAGTCACACATAAGCTTATAGATTTATGCTTTGTTGTGAGAGTGGAAAACAGCTGCTGCAGGCTGATCAAACACAGCAGAAGAGTCAATGCAAAATACTGAGAAGCACTGTCTATTAGGAGGGTGCAATCGTCTACAGACATGCTGCTCTCATGGCACTAGGCCAGTGCAAGAAGATCTGCCCCTGGCCATGATAAGCGTCAGCAGCGGGTCTGGTGGAGGCTGTTTCACCCTTTAAGGGCTGCCAGTCACACAGGCTAAAAATCACACTGGGTTTGGCCCTGTGGATAAGCTACAGAAGCCTGAAGCTGTGGTTTTTGAGGGGCACCAAGCAGAGAGTGGAGTGCTAAGAAAGAAGAGTAGTCCAGTGCGAGCACAAGCTCCGCAGCACATTGGCAAAGCAGGTTGAAGTCCTTGCTGCCTGTCTCTGAGGACAAATGACAGCCTATTCCTCCAGGGCTGTCAGTTCAGCACCTTTCATCAGTCCTGCCAAGGCTTGGAAATAATTAAGTGCAAAGGAAAGAATTCCAGCTCAGGTTTCTGCTGACTGACGACATAGGCAATTTAGGATGCCACAAGAAGCTCAGGCTGGGATTATTTCTCTGTAACTCCCAACGCTGCTGCTTGGCAGCTCAGTGGCTGTGCTGGAAGTGACTGAACTAGATTAATACCTTGTGGATGCGAACTATAAACTTCCACAAGTTTGGAGGCTCAGCTTAGCTGAGTACACAATGGAGCTGCATCTTCCTCTCCTTTTCCCAGTGCCGGAAGGTGGGACTTGTCAGCACAGCTCTTCCCTTTCTCACCTAGCAGGTACGATCTCACTTGTCCGTCTCCAGAGGTGAGACTGCAGAGGGCTGGGCTGTGTCTTCAAAGTGTCCTCCTTCCCCTAAAGCCTTGGCTTAGCAACCTCAGTGGGTCTGTGCTGCTGCTCAGTGATAGCGAGCAGCTCCTGCTTCCTCGGGTGCCAGGCAGAGAAGGTGGGATACCTGAGCGGAGCACTCAGGTGTTGTGTTGTATTTTGTTCCTGTCTGCTCTTGGTCTGCAACAGGAGACAAGAGGCTCCTGCTCCAGTAGTGGTTTGGGCTGCACAAGAAGATCCACAAATGCTGTGAATACCTCCCTATCTTTGCTGTGTGTTTCGAGATGATCAGGTGAGCAATGCTGTCCCATCTGTTCTTTGCGGTGAGACACCAACTGCACATCTACAGCTCCTTGACTCACAGCTGATGGGCTCCACTCTGCCAAGGAGCCCATATTCCCTTTCTTGGTGAGTAGACAGCCCTGGGTGGCATGAAGTACACATAGAAACACACCATGCAGGGATCTGAGAAGCATCTGTTCCTTCCAGATGTTCAGTCATCTCATTGTTTGTTAGATTTGAGGACAGGGACCCCCATCAGTTATGTGAGGCACTCACTGTTCTCAGATGTCTGGGAGAGTGTGTGGGGTGGGGGGAGAATTAGCTTTGGGTGACTCCATAAGGAATAGAGACAGAGATTTCGTGCTTTTTGAAATACACTTGAAAGACCTTTGAGCTCTGGCTAATCTCCTTGTTCGTGTGTTTTCCAGCAGCAGAACAAGGGAGGAAGAATGGGAAGAGGCAAGACAGCAAAGCTGAGAATGAGGGCTGGAAACCTTTCCCATGCTCAGGCAAGCTTGGCACAGTCTGTCGTGGCAAATGGAGCTGGATGCAACAGAACCCAGGCTTAAGCTTGGCTCAAATCTTAGACCCAGCAGAGCCTCCATAGATCTGCAGGAGCCTTGTAAGTAAATGAATGCATTTCAAGCCAGTCTCATGGAACCAGGCACGAGAGCAGCTGCTCAGCTCAGCTGTGGAATAGAGGGTAGCACTGCCCAAATGTGAGGCCTTTTTGTCTGCAGCCATTTGATGTCTTTGATTCACACACATCCATTTTCTTCTTCATCATACAAGACTGTTAGAACTACACGTGTATTCATATAGGAAAGCTGCGGCACAAAGCTGCAGAAGGGCGCTTGCAAAGTGGCTAAGAAAGGTTCAGCAGAGCTGTGTGTTGCACCTGAAGTTCCACATTAGACCTCTAATCCCTTCCTCTCCCAGCATGCTGCCTCTTTGCACCACGTGGGCCATTGCAGAGTGCAATTTGGTCTGTCTGCATCATTATATCCTAGCTGGTGGGTGGGTAGCTTGAGATAAAGGTTTCCTTTCTGATGGAGACATAAGTGCAGCACTGCCTAAACCAGACATAACTTGAGCAATAGAGGTAGCCTGGCTCTTTATTTGGCTTTATGGGTTCAGCCATGTCCAGACTAGAGCAAGGCTGAAGTAGGACATGGGCTAGAGCAATGCTGCAAAGAGCCATCCCTTCTCAGTATATCCACCTCTATCCACCAAGGGAAAGCACCATGCAGCCCACAAGCTTTCCCACTCAGTACTTGTCCCCTTCCCCCTGCACCAGCAGAAGAGCTGTATTGAAAAGAGTCCTTTTCAAACCAAGATTTGAAATGTTTTGTTCCTGACCGTGAGTCAATGGTTTTTCCAGTCCCTCCCCCACAATAAACAAGTGTAGGCTGAGTGTGGTCCAGAGGAAAATGTGAGTTACACATGTCCTGGCCACATGCTCCTCCTGTACCAATGATAACCATATGGTGGCTTTCAGACCCCAGCTCTCCAGCAAGGAGGAGTCTTAGCAAGAATCAGGACAGGCTTCTGCAGCTGCTTGTGTGCGCCCAGCAAACACCTTCACAACCTGATATGGTTGTAATGCCTTGTTTGTGGTGCAGCTTCGCCTAGGGTTGGCTGAAATACTCCTGGAGTAAAAGAACCTTCATATTCTCTTGTCACTGAACCCACAGCTCCTGCTGCACTTCTCTGCTCCAGCACTTTGCGGGGGAGAGGGAAGTGATGACACTGCCTATGTCCCTCCTTTCCTGTGAACACAGAAACTGTGTTCTGGAATAGGAGAGGAAATCAGAAAGGATGGGGAAAGGCAGAGACAGGGCTTGGGCTAGTATCAAGGTTTAGAGGCAAACGAAGGAGAATAGGTACATTATAATTTGGGCATCTCACTCATTTAGGGTACAAATCCTACCTACCAGCCCTCACTAAAGTTGCTTGTCAAGTTTGAGGACTATCATAGAAGCAACCATGTCCCAAAACCAGTGCAGCAACCACAGCGTGGCCCCCAGAGCATGTGATACCACTATGCCCTTGCATGCTAGAGCTTGCATACCACACTTGCAGAGCTCTTGGCTCCCCATGAGTTATCATCATCATCACCATGTTCTGCAGAAGAATAGGAAAGGCAGATATCCCAGGAGACATTATTCCCATCATGACCTAAATACCTTGGAAGATTGGGTCATAGAAGAAGTTTCCCTTTGAGTTTCCCTTTCCCCAAGCTTGCCCTGGCCTGTGCTCATGCTGTGTGTGAGATTTCCCCATGCGTGGCTTCCCATTCCTCTCTGGAAACAGCTAATCCCCACAAGCACTCCCTATCTCACTCACTGTGTTTCTGCTTCCTTCTTTCGAGTGACTAGGGGAGCAAACAGGAGGAGGCTCATGGATTATTTTTAGTGTAAAAGCTCAGCTAGGTAACCTTTATTAAAGCTGAGCTACATACACAGCAACCATAAGCTTCACTCAGGCAGCAGCTCACAGGAACTTGGCAGAGGCCTGCCTGCATTTCAGAATCCTTGTCCTTTTGCTAGATGAAAGCCCAGCAGAAGGATTTGTTTTGCAGACAGAAGGCAAGCCAAGTTGGTGATTTCATCCCAAGGCAGGCTGTGTCAAGCTGGTCCTATTCAAACATGCAGGAAATCAACCTTGGAGCTCGTTCAGAAATGAGGATGGAGAGCGGGGTAGAGAGGGGGCCCCTGAGGAGGGCGAGAGCTTGAGTTGTGAAGCGGAGCTTGAACAAGCAGAGAAGATAACCTGCAGTCAGTGCAGTGCTGCAGAGGCCCTTCCGTCACCCTTTGAGGGATTCATTGGCAAGGTTTCAAGTAGCATTTCTTCATTCCCAGGTTTTCCAAGCAGCCATCCCATCCCTGTCCTCACGGAGCCCTGCGAGGGCCACTCACAGCATCGCTCAGGTGGCTGTCGCAGTTGTCCCCTCATTCCAGGACACGTTTTTCTGCTTAAAGCCACCATTGTCTTATTCCAAGAGTCCTTTCTGAGCGTGGCTGGGGATTACTGAGAAGAGAAAGACAAGGAGCTTGTTCTGACCACGGGAATGGGGAGAAGGGAGAGGGAAGTGGAAAAGAGACTCCGGAACAGTAGTTCTTTACAAGCTGTTATAATGATCTCCACTGATTTGTAACGCTGGTGGTGAGGGGAGGCAGCGGATGGCAGAATTCAGAACAGGAGTCTTGAGTCTGTACAGAATCTTTGGGTGGGATCTTAAGGGAAGCACAGTGGAGGCAAACGTGCCTTGATTTTATGTGCTGCATTTCTGCAGCTGCAAACCTGCCTGCTGATGGGTGAAGATACCACTCTGAGAGCCTCCATCTCTGTGCAACCTTTCACATCCAGCTGCTCACATGGGAAATTAGTGAGAGAAACCTGCCTGGATGTATGTGTGAGTGTGTATAATCCTTCATCCCTCAGTAACATCTGCAGGGCCTTTGAGCAGCGCAGGCAGAGTTTGCTGTCACTGCTGGAAGAAGCTCAGACCTGCCCCTTTGCGCTGTTCTGTGTCTGCAGAACAACTCCAAGGGCTCCACTCCTTCCTTTCTAGCAATTGCTTTCAGGGATCCAGATTTTAGTGGTTTGGATTTTCTGAAATGAAGCACTTTCTGATGTGAATAATACCAGCCAAACGCTCGCAGCTTGGCCTGGAGGATGGGAAAACTGCAGCCACCCAAAGCCAAGGCAGTTTCTTAATGTCGATGCTCATTCGGTACTTCTTAACATTAGTGGCTGGTGCTGGAATCTGCCCACGCAGGCTGGAGGCTGAGGCAATAGAACGTGAACACATCTGCTCCAAGAGATACTGTCAGACTTGGGGAGCATCTTGTGGTAATCGGGGGAATTCATTCCCTTACTCAGTCCAGCAGCTTTTCCCTGATCGCTTCTTTTTGGTTTGTGGCATCCTTGAGAATGGTTATTATCTGCATTATTTCTTCTCAACCACTGGCAGCTCCCAGGCGATTTTAAGAGCCTGTGTTCACACAGCACCTACTTCCCTGTTGCAAAGCACCTGGAGGAGGATTTTCATAGAATCACAGAATGGTTTTGGTCAGAAAGGGCCTTAAAACTCATCTGGTGCCATGGGCAGGGACACCTTCCACTAGAGCAGCTTGGTCCAAGCCCCTGTGTCCAACCTGGCCTTGAACACTGCCAGGGATGGGGCAGCCACAGCTTCTCTGGGCACCCTGTGCCAGTGCCTCAGCACCCTCACAGGGAAGAAGCCTAAGAGCTCATCTCAGTCTCCCCTCTAATCTACCCTAAATCTGATTTTGGAAGTAAAGGAATTAAAACTTGTAGTCACGGGCTCGAAATACAGCCCAAAGTTGCAGAGCAGAGCTGCCTTTCCCCTTTCCTGTCCCTGCCACATCTTCTCCCTCCTCATTTCCCAACCTACACGTGTACATCTGCTTCCCAGATAGCAGACCAGTTACCTGCCTTACCTGCCTTTGCCTCTCCTGTCCTAAACACTGCCCTGAGCACGGAGTGCTCTGCACTGACTCCTGAAGGAAAGGGGTTGAACTGGATCAGCCAGAGCATGTCCTTAAGCCAGAAGCATCTTCTTCCCCTCCTTTTCTTCTGCTCTTCCCCAACTCAAAACTCAATCCCCCTGCAACTTTTGCCTCATCATAAGAACTACTTTATAACGTCTTTTAAAGAAGAGGACAGCTTTAACCCCCTTTCCTTTTATTTTCCTGGGGAAAAAAGGTGCTTTTAATATCATGTTATGGAAAGCTCATTCTGCAGAGCTCATTTGATATCGCTTTGAATTTCTGTGTTTTATTTTCATCCTCTTTTGTGTGTTTAAAGCAGCACATTCCCAAATAAGGTTTTCGTGTGCTCACTGCACATCTCTGCACTCACTCCTTGAACCTTAATGCTTGCTGTAGCATGGAGCAGTGACAGGGTTATATTAACCTCTCTGCTTCACCAGGCACATTTGTTCCCTCAACATCAACACAGGAGCTGTAGGTGCTGACATGTGAAACAGTCCTGGCTCTCTTTCCAGTGCAGTTTCTCTTTGGGCTAACATGGATTGCACAGGCTAGAAAAGCAGATCCTCAAGGATGCTAGGAAAACATCAGGGGTTGGGGTGTTTTCTTGTTGCTGCCTTCAAGGAAGGCAGAAGCTGCCCTACATCTTGAATTAACACAGGAAAGGTGCACATCTTGGCCCATAGGCACCCAAAAGTCCCCACAAAGCACATACATAACACTTGTATCATCATCCACAGGGCAACACAACGTGCACAGAGCCAGGAGCTGAACACGAGCAGCCTGACTCCCAGAAAACCAAGGTGAAATGTGAATAGTGTGGCATAATGCTAAAATATAAGTGGTGTTTGAGTTGGGGTGGGGGCACAAAGCTGTGCAGTGACTGTATTTCTATCTAGTTGTATTTTGGGGGGTGGGGAGCTAGGGAATGCTGCTGCAAGAGGAGGCAAAGGTACCTTTGTTTCAGCTTTAGAAAGAAGCCCTCACTTGGAGAAAGCAAAGGTCGTCTGGAAAGAGCCTGGGTTAAGGCTAAGATCTGAGGAACTCACAGAAGCAGGTTAGTCTCTGTTTCTAGCTTAACCAGCTTCTAGAGCCCTTCCTGGCCTGGTCAGGGGTCTAGAAGCCTCTTCCTCTTCCTAAAGCAGGTAACAACAAATGGCTGAAGAACTGAAGCCTTTATAATCACATCTCTGGTTTGTGTCCAGATGAAGGTGCTGAGAGGACAACACAGTAAGAAGGTGCCCTGACAGCTGGGAGGACTCAGTTGATGTGAAGACAGTGAAAGGTAGGGACAAAAATTGACTTGTGGGAGGTGGGTCGGAAGGGTGAGAGTGCTGCTTTGCTCAATGCCTTTTGCCTGCACCAAGCTTGTGGTAATGCTGTGATCTGATTAACTTTAATTTTATTCCTCATTTTATGCCTTGTGCACAGCTCATAAACACCAGTGATGTGGTTGCCCAGTGGAGATGATTGCTGCTTACCTGATGTGTATGGTGAATAACAATAAGAAGTTGCATGTATCAGAAGTGTTTCTGCTGTTCTAGAGAGACAAAGCTCTGCCATGAAATGGTGGATTGCCTTAAGCTTTACCTCTTTCTTAGCACCCACATTGTTCATTTTCATGTTGCTTGTCCTTTTGTTTGAGCCCTTCGAAGCCAAATGCTGACAGATTAGTGGTGCAATGAGGAAGACTGTGATGCAAAGGTATGAAATGCAGCAAGCTTGCACTGCATGTGCTGAGAGGAGGGATGGATATTTGGGGGTTCTCCGAACTAAGAGGGAGCCTTGTGTTCTATTCCTGGGTGTACATGGTGTGACTAATGGTGGAGGACAGGGGAGATGGAGGCAGTGGCTGTGGGACTTATGTCTTCAGGAGTCATTTTTGTTGTTGTGATAGTAAGAAATGAGCAGTTGTCATGGTTACTGGCCTCCCCCCTCCTGGTCTTGCCAAGTGTCTTCTCCAGAGCCTCAGGCTTGGAGCAGGATTCTGTGTTCCTCTCCTGTTGAGCTCACACTGATCCAATCACCTTCAAATGCTCCTGCTTTGGCACGCTGGTGTGACATTTGTGTGCTGGGGTGTCTCAAGAGCCTTTGGTGCTCCTGTGTGCTTCCTGATCCTTAAGAATGGGAAAGAAAGGAATGAAAGGCAAATGGCTTATGGGTTGTTTACAAGAGATGTGGGGTCTCTGTTCACTGTATTCAGGGGCTCAGTACAGACAGTACCTCCCATGGGAAGCCTCTAAGGGATTGGCCAAGCTCAACCTTCCTCTCATTCTAGTTTTCTCACTTCAAACCACGTCTAGTTCTGATGGGACCCAAAGCATGGAGGGAAGTCTTCACAAATTGGCTTCAATGTGCCTTTTCTCCCCCTTTTCTCTTCAGTGCTGGTAGAGAAAGCTGAAGTGAGAGGTGAGCATGTTAACAAGGAGCCGGTTTGGGTGGGTTTCAGCTGGGTTTGGTTAGTATTGCTTTAGAAAGTGATCCAAGCTCTCAAAGAGCTCATGCTGGAGTTCCATGCAGCAAGGGGATGTCAAGGAACGCAGCAAGGCATGCTGGAGGAATGCTTGGAGCCGGAGGAAGGTGAAGAGTCTCAAAGGAAACATGAGGTCATTTCCCTTTTAACATAGTGCATTGCAGAGATACTTGAACAATTGATATCTAAAGCTGCAGTCCATTAGAGGCCTTGGCAATGTGCTGGTTTAAAGGCTAACAAATGAAAGCCTGCCTGTGCTAATGGGTTGAATCCCTGAGCTACATCAGTGTTACTACTAGTACATGGTGAGTGATAACTTGCTCCTCCCTGCCTTTTTTGAGATGAGATCAATGAGGTTTACCATGTATGGAAGAGATTCTTCTAGTGAAAATGACGTGGATGCAAGGAATCCACTTTTGCTTTCTTTATTTTCCACTCTTTTTGGTAATAACGATCATCCAAATTCTGGGAATGAGGGGCAAGGGAACCTCTTGGCACAGGCAGCCAAGTGTTACAGCACAGCTTTGGCCTCGGGCTGCTGCTAAGCCCCTTTGTAGCCCATGCAGGAACATCTGGTCCATCTCATGAAGGTCAGCAATGGAGCTTGGTCCCAGCTCCTGCACTAGCCCTTGGAGGCTGAGCAGCTGTGTCTGCTGTACAAGGCACATCCTGCATTGCTCCAGACTCTCCTGGGGAAAGAACTTTGCTTCCAAGAGAGGCCCTGGCATCTTCCATTCCCTTCCTGGCTCCTGGATGGCCTCAGAGCATCGTGCCAGGCTTGCAGGTTGCTTGGGCTTCCCCAGCCTTTGAAGCAGGGTGATGTGAGGTGTTCTTGGCACGATGCACGTGGCCTTGTGGTTAGGACAGCTATCCCTTGCTGCTTTGCTAGCTCTATAGCTGGGGATGGTGGCCAGTAGTTATTGCTCTGCTCTCTTTAACTGATAAGAAACAAGCTTGGGTTTCTCATCCTTGGCATTTATTCACCTGCCCATAACTTTTCAGGAAGATGCTACTTTTTTTGGGCACTCTTCACCTTTATTCTCCCAAAAAGCCCAGATTGTGCTTCTCTAATAGTGGCTGGAAGCTTCTTAGAGTGACTACTTGCTGTCCTGTGAACTAACCTGTTCCCCCTGTCTCCCTGCCTGCTGTCTGCTGTAGGGGTTATCATCAAACAGCCTCCCAGGAGTTCATTAGTCATTAATGAGCATTAATAGGGCAATTATTATCTTAATGAAATGACTGATCCTGGCACTGCAGTTGGATTTGAGGTTCCGCAGCTGCAGCAGCCTGAGTGAATGGCATGTTTGTTAATGTGCAGCGAGGGTGTTCTGTTTCATTGAGGGCTGTTTATTTAACATGCAGTAAGTGTCTTGGTGGATCTCTATTAAAGGCACATGTGGAAACCTTGATTTGAAGCGTTACAGCAGAGAGGGAGACTGGTCAATTCATAAGATCCTATTGAAACACTGTGAGCTCCAAAAGCTGGCCAGTGCCAAAGCAAACTGTATCCTGGAAGCTCTGTGCCAGCTGTCTCATGTGGGGTATACTCAAGGTCCAAAGCAAATAAGGTCTGAAGGGAACAGTTTGGCCATTGAATCTCCAATCCAGCCTATATAAAGGGGTTGCATTTCCATGCAGGAAATACAAACTTCTCCTTTATGGATACTGTTCAAAGTGTGTTTGCTGAACAATCCTTCCCAGCAGCAGCAGCTCTCAGGAGCACTTATGCCTGGGAGCAGGAGCTAGAGCTGGTGGGAAGGGTTGGGAAAGGCTCCTGTTAGGCACCCTGGTGGTGTTCTTGGTAAAGGCCTGAGATAAACTCAGCTAAAGCTTCATCTTTCTCGTGTTTCCTATGACTTCAGGTAACTTGCTACTGTGGCTCATCATGCTCCAGGATATTGGAAGAAGAACCTTCAGGAGACTGAGCTATTGTGCCTGGAGAGCCTGTCTTTGCTCTGAACCTGGGCTTGTTTCTTTCTGGGTGCCTCTGTGGTATTTTGCAGGTAGGTGCATGCTCATTTTTGCCTGTGTTCAGAGACATTTGGACGTGAACCATCTCTGAACTGGCACCCTGCAGCAGTGGTGAACTCACTTAAGAGGTGGGATCCTTTAGTGCTGATTTGGCTCCAAGTTATTGCAGCCACAGGACTTTCAGTCAGCTCAGACACATGTATAGGCATGACACAGGCCTCTTGAGCCTGAGTTTTGTCGCTATTCCACTCCAAATCCAAGTGTATGAACTCTGATGCCAACCTTCAGGGTCAGGACTGGGACATTTGCTCCTCTTTCCTTCCACCTATCCATGAACCCTGCATTCTGGGTGAGGGAGGGATGAGCAGCCCTGGCAGCCCTCACAGTGTGAGCAGTGTTTGCTTTGGGTGAAACACAGCAATTAGACAGGAGCCAGTGCTTCAGGCTCCTGGGAGCTATTGCCAGCCCTGTAGTGTTTCCTCAGGTGAGGAAACATCATCTCTGTGAAATGTGGTTGCTGGGGTGAAGCCTTTTGCATTTGCATGAGGTCATCTGCTGTGATAGTCATGTCTTGTGTGTCTTCTCATTCCAAGGTGGCTCTGAAGTGTTCTGCTTGGGAGAAGGAAGCAGAGGAGCTGAGAGGGTTGCCTGAGGCTGTGTGGCACAGTGTAGAAGCTGTCTCATCCAAGAGATGCTCTTCACATCCTGGATGGACAAAACTGTCTTCTCCCTCTGCTGTGGCATCTCCAACTCTTGCTTTCCTTTGGTGTAAGGTATGGTTGAAACAGCTTTCCACCTTGCTGCCCTCACTATGTACCTGGCCTGGGTGCCAGCAAACAGCAGGGCATCCTGCTCTGAGCCTGGAATAGCTTTGCTTGGGGTGGGAATGTTGCTGAACACATTCTAGCCATTGCACACAGCAGAAACCTTGCCACTCTTGGCTAGCCATTTACCTTTCCTTGCTTCTAATCCCTTCAGGGCAGGAAGCCAAGCAGGCCCATAGGCATGGGATCAACAGTGTAAGTGGTTTGTTCTATAGGAGCAAGCCCACGAGGAGGGAATGAGTTCATCTCCTCTGTACTCTTGGCTGTAGCAGGGCTGTTCCTGTATTTCCCCACGTGCTACAGTGGGGTGATAAGCTCTGGAAGAAGAGATTCATCTGAACTTTCCTCCTGGGAGCAGGCCTTGGTAGGCAGCTGCAAGTTTCCTTTTCCTCTCATCCCATGACTGCTAGGGAATATCCAGTCCCTTGCATGGTGCAGAATGATTCCACTGCCCAGAGGATCAGTGTGCTGTAGGCTGGTTGTTTCATTCTGTGCACTTTTGAGCTGCTTTCTCCCATGTTGATGCCTCCAGCCCTTAACAGTTTCTCTTGGTATTGGTATTGCAGCTTGAATACATCTAAACTGAAGCAAAGAGCGTCTCTGCTCCTTTCCTGCCTCTGCCCCAGCCCCACTCACTGGCTGTAGTGGCATTGTGGAACACGCAGCCCCTCTGAAACACCTCTCTAATAACAAATGAAGCGGATGCCTACAACCTGGTTGCAAAGGTATCTTCATTTGATATCTAAACCAGCCTGAAGGCTTTCCAGTCCTGTTAAGCCCATTTACAAGAAGTATAGAAGCGGAACAATAGCAGAGGTATTAAGTAGAGGTTTTGCTGTATACAATTGCCCAAACTGGTGGGGTGAAATCGGTGTGAACTCATGTGCAGGAAGTTGGATTGAGCTATGTAGAAGGCACATGTTGAAAGGTGAGATGAGAGCTCGTCATATTATAAAGCTCTTGGGTTTCTGGCACAGAGATGTGGGTAGGAAGGTGGATGAGAACTATGGGGAGTGGGATGAGCTGTTGTTTTTGACAGGGAAGAAATTCATTTCTGATGGGGAAGGGTTTAGGGTTTGACTTGATTTCCTCTGCTGTCTGTTCCCAGCTCACCCAACTCTGTTCTCTCAGGGCTATTGTATGTGACTGTTCAAACAGCCATAAGCCTGTTTATTTACCAAGACTCTAAATGATCTTGAAATCAGACTTCATCGCTGGGCAAATACCTTGTTCTAACAGGCACGCTGGCTCTCTGCTCGTACAACTACAGGAATAGACCTCCGAGCTGATGTGCCAAGTCTCTGTCGAGGGCAAGTGTCCTTGCATGGGCAATTGCTGCCTTCAGAGATGCAGGCAGGTTCAGAGGGTTGAGTGGGGTTTATTCACTAGGGTGTTGGAGAACCCAGCAGCCAGTGCCCATCTCTGATGGATGAGCATTGTGCTAGGGTTGTGCTTGCTGGGATTTGCTAGGAAAGTGATCTGTCTTGTCTGGTATCTTCCAGGCATTAGTAGGATTAGACATGAGTTCTTTCTCCAAAAGAAAGCACAGGAGGCTGATATTAATCAGGGAATGAGCTTTTCCTCTCTGTTCTTCCTCAGCCAGCCAGCAATAGGTAAGTCTGTCTCTGAAGTACATGGCTCTTAACAAAAAAACCCAGCAATATCCTGGTCAGTGTTGCTGGGCTCTTGCCTTGACTATTCATTCTGAGGCCTCAGACTTAGTAAGTCACTGGAAGACCTTGTCTGACACCATGTAAACATCACACTTTGAATATGCAAAGAGTAAATTCCTTGTCATGTAAGTTGGAGCTTGGAGATTGAGCCAGTCAGGGTTAAAAGGGGCGGCTGTTTAAGCTTGTGGTCCTGTGCTGTCTGTTGCACAGCCTGTGGGTTTGCCTGCATGTTTCTTCTCCTGTTAGAAGCTGTTTCTCACCTGGAGCTCACAGGGCACAGATGCTGTTGTACGAGCCACGTCGATCAGGTTGACTCACTCAGATTTGGTGGCAGCAGCTGATCCTCTGACTTAACCTGTTGTGTGCTGTGGAAGCATCGCCTCTGCAAACTGCTGGAACCACAGAAACTGGAGATGGGAAAGATCTGAGCTCATCCAACCTCTCCATTCCCCACTATGGGGGAAGGCTTGTTCCCTCCATGAGATTTTCCTGTCCTGAGTCCAGTTTGAAGTGAGTCAAGCAGCAGGGTTCTCATCGTTTCCCCTTGGGAGCCTGGCAGACTCTTCACCATGAGAGATGTTTTCCTAATCCTCCACCTGCTCTGTTCCCTTCCCCTCTTCCATCCTCGCACTGGAAGAGTAGGCAGTGCAAAGCTGCAGTGGGTTAATGCTCAGCAGAGAACTCAAGCACTGGTTAACACTTTCTGGGTCACTTCTATGTGTCCCCTGGATACAAAGGCTTTAGAAAGGAGAATATTATGGTGATGCTGGCCTTGAGGACTGTCAGGCAGTGATAGCATAGGTAGAAGGAGCACAGAGAGCTTTGGTCCTTTACAGGAGCTACAGGTTTGTGAAAGGCTTGACCTGTAACTGGTGGAAACTGGGAAGATCACCCTACAAGTGTGGAATTCCATGGCAAACTGAACACATGGCACTTGCTGGTTGTGTTTGAGGCTTTGCTTGTGCTTAACACTTGAGCAAGAAGTGATTTTTCTTAAGCTGAGGATTTTCCCATTGGATTTCTTTCTTGGCTTACCCTGTCTGTGCAACCAGTAGCTTGACTGTAGTGCTGGAGTCATGACTGGATAAAGCCATTTGCCATGCAAGGTGACTGGGGTCAGGCCTTGGGTACACTCTTAAATGGGAGCCTACACAAGAAGGGGGAAATAAAGCGTGGCCATGCAAGGGACTAAACTAGAAGCAAATCCAGTGGTCAGCACTAAGATAATTCCAGGAATACTTAGGGCAGGGTGGAAAACTGGTAGTGGTTGAGAGGTCTGTGGTAGTGTAATGTGTCATGGGATGGAAAGCTGGGTGGAGGGCGTTGAGGAGCCCTTGGGAAGCTGTGTCAGGGTTGGTTTGAAATGAGCAGTGGGGTTTCCGGCCCTGGTTTGGTGCTATGGGGGAGTGGAGGGTGGGCAATGGGTCTGCTCCGCTCACTGTGCTGCGCAGAAGTGAGCCGTGTGCTTGGGGCAGAGGTGTCAGTGCTCTGACAAGCACTGCGGCCACGCTAGAAGGAGCAGAGCTGAGGAACATGACTAATGGTGATGTCAGGAACCGCTCTGTGCATGGCCTGATTCACCCGCTCCGTGCACAGCCCCGGTGTTCCCTCCAGGAATGTCTGGTAACAGCGTGCACCGCTGAGATCACCCTTCTGGCAGTGCCTGGGTGGTGTGAGACCCAGTCATCTGGCAGCTCACTGCAGTCTCCAAGGCAACCCTCCATGCTGTTCTCCTTGGGAAGCTCTGTGGCTTCGTCAGGAAGCTGTCATCCTCCTTAACTGTAAGTGCAGCAGATGGGGAAGATTCCACCTGTGCCAAGGAACTCGAAAGCAGGATGCTGCTATTCTGAGGAGCAACTCTGCCTTGGGGATAGCATTTCCCACTGAAGCAGCCTGGTCCCAGATAGCTTTCTTCTGCTCTTCAAGCCTCTGTCTGCAGCCAGCTGTGCTTGCACGAAGAGCATGGACTACCGCAAGGAACACTGGAGATCACTGCTGAGGCAAAGCCTTGTGTGCCACAGGGAGAATTCATCCCAGGTGAGGGTCCCAAGGTGGAGCTGCCAGTCCTGCAGTTATAAGCACTAAACCACTGGTGCTCCTGGTAAGGAAAGGACTGAGCTGCAGCTCTGATGTGTTCTATGTGTCCCATGGTGTGCGGCGTCCCTTCCACAGTAGCTTCTCCTGAGCAGAAGATGCTGTTGTGCTGCTCTGGAGGAACAGCCACCCCCTTTGTCATGGATGCTTAACCTGGGAGTCATTACCTACCTCCAGGGTAGGTAATGACTTAAAGAAGTCCTGTGCACTGCTGTGAGGCTATAACCCAGGTAGGGTTGATCCTTTGTCTTCTGACTAGGCCAGGTAGCCACTGAATGCTAGATAGGCAGGAGCTGCATCATGCTGACCACTGGTAAAGCTCAGTCTGGATCTGCAAGGCTTGTGGCTTGTGTTGCATCTCCTGAAGCTTGCTGAGAGCCTGCTCTGAAGTTTCCTTTTCAGAGTCATCTATTGGTAATATATGAACTGGGGTCTGGTGTTCTGTTGTGCCTGAGGGGTTTGTACATTGGGGTGAGCAAGAGAAGGGGAAACACTCCATGTGTGTGTGAAAGAGGCCCCTGCTAGATCATATATGGACCTGAGAATAGAGGACTACCCAGCTTCATCTGATCTAACATGGGCACTGATCATGCAGTCTTGATCTCAGGGTCATCACTGTGCAGTGAGCAACTCCCATCTCCTAGGGGAAAGCCAAAGCCACTGCCTATGAGTAGCTGGAGTTAAATGAGGTGATGGCAAGAGCTGGCAGAGCCCATGCATCTCATGTTCCCTCTGGGTGACACCGTGCTCCTGAGCTCCAGAACCTGCTGGAGCCAGGCAGCTGCCTTCATGTGCTCAGTCAGGCGCTTTCCAGGAAGCCAGTGGTGGCTGCCACCTCCCTAAACAGCATCACTGGATGTCACCAAGGGGCAGAGAGGACGCAAGGCTATTGGGGTGATGCTGCAATGCTCATGGGACGGGAGATGGGAGTACCCAGTGCTCCAGGAGCTGGGCCTGAGGAGAGGGCAACCTGCCCTTTTGGAGCCCCAGTTTAGCAGCACAATCCAGACTAGAGTGGGCAGAGAGAGCAAGTGGGGCACACAGAGAGGCTTGAGTTAGTGATAAGGGCTGGAGTAACTGTGAGGCATGCCCAGTGGGTTGGGATCACTGTTGTTGAGGGATGTGATGGAGACAACGCATTTAGACTCTTGGCTGCTGCGCTGGATTTAACTTCATCTTCTCTTTTCCCTTCTCATCTCCCCTACAGCAAGCAGGGGATAACAGCAGCAGGCAGACCGTGGCATGTGGAGTGATTCTCCCTCCTGGCACTGTTGGCATTGCAGAGCACTAACACAAGTGGTGGCTTGAAGGCCAGAGATAACTTGCTGCTTTCTTGTTTGCAAGGCCTGAAATGGCTTCAAGGAAGGTGAGCCCCTGAGCGTGCTGGTTGGGGTGGGGTGGTCCGTGGAGGGTGCTGGCTTTCCAAGGCCTATGTGGGATGTTCCCCTGTAATTCCTCCCAAGGATCTGGTCTGGTTTCCTGGTGGCTTGCCCCCTGCAAGTCATCTGCTCCCATGTGGGACATGCAGCTCAGGATGCTGACCTGGACTCATTTCCAAAGGGATGCAGCCTTT
Organism: Psittacus erithacus; assembly: GCA_009867235.2. Taxonomy (NCBI): domain Eukaryota; kingdom Metazoa; phylum Chordata; class Aves; order Psittaciformes; family Psittacidae; genus Psittacus; species Psittacus erithacus. The sequence continues at coordinate 64,362 of WYDI02026015.1, forward strand.
CCTTCCCCCTCCTGGCCCTGGAGGTATCCTGATAGCTCCCAGCAGCGTGCAGTCCTCTCCGCTCCCTCTTCCCTGACCCCATTGTTTGTGCTGGCTTCCTGGGGTGAGAGGTTGCCTCGATGATTGCATTGGGTTCCCCTTCTCTTTGCTTTTCTCACAGTTCCTAAGATGACTGCTGTGGTGCAGCACAAACATCAGGGGTTTGTGTGCCGGGGACCACGCTGCCTCTGCTCCACCTCCGAGCTGCTGCTGGGTGACACAAACCCCTTCTCAATGCGACTGGTGACCGGTTCCCATCCCCACTGCAGTGTTTCACCCCTACCAGTACCAACCAGGGCTGCCTTTGTGCTGCTGGCAGCCCCTGCGATCACAAACGAGTGGCATCAAACTGCAGCTCAGCATCTGGGGTTCCTTTTAGCACGACACAAGTGGAGGACTCTTCCCTCTGACATCCCAGTGCTGTGGCAGAGGGGGAATTGCTTTGGAGGTGCTGGTGGACTGGGAATGAGGGCAATAAATCCAGTGGGCTGCTGGCCACCAGTGAACTCCAGGACCTGAGGGATGGGGCTTTAGAGGCTGATTCAGAGCTGCTTTTCCCCTGGAGCACCTCACAGGCTGCAGAGCTCAGGCTCCATCCAACGCTCCCTTCCCTGCTCCCACATCTCTCCTCTCGCTTCCCTCCCCTTTGGCCTTTGGGACACGGGGCTGGGGCTCGCAGCCCTGCTCCTTGGCTGTGCCCTGGACCCGGTCCTCCTTCCCGGGGCTGCTGTAGGAGCCTGTGTGCCTTGGCCAAGAGAGACACCTAGTGGGGTCAGAGTCAGGGTGACTCTTTATTCCCCTTTACAAGCAAAGATGCAAGAACTCATCCTAACAAAGGGCTCACTCCTGTAGGACGAGGACCTGAGGGTCCTGATGGTGTTTTCTGCTCTGTTTGTCTTATAACAACGTGTATTGGGCCCTTGGGAGACTGCCTGGTCATCCCCTGCATGCTGAAGGGGATGGGGAGCATCAGAGCACACCGTGGCTGTGTGATAGCAAAAGGACCTGTCCTGGATGAATGGAGGCTGCCAAGAGCCCCCTCTGCTCTCAGCTCCCCAGGGCAGGGTGAATCTCTAAGTTAATGTTGTTTTCTCTTGTAACTTGGTCTCTTTTGAGCCTTGCAGGAATGCTCTGATCCAAGCCTGTTCCTGTTGCCCTTTCCCAAGAGGAGAGGACCCTCCTGGCTGCAAGGGTCTCAAAGCTGTAAGTGTGGGTACAGTGGGGAGCAACAAGTGGTGTCCTGTCCTGGTCTCCTGTGTGCCAGGGCCAGGTTTGGTGCCTGCTGGTGAGTGCTTTCACACCCAGCCCCGGCAGGGCTGTTCTGACACTAACTGGTGTGAGGGAGCGCCCACGGCACAGAGCAGGCACAACTGGGGGTACTGGGAGGGTAGAACAGCCAGGGGTGAGCACAGTGATGGGCCCTCTGCGAGTAGGGCAGTGTGAGGATGAGCTTCAGATCCAGTGAGATCTCTTTGCTTTAGCTTTAGATACAGTGAGATCTCTTTGCTTTAGCTTTAGATACAGTGAGATCTCTTTGCTTTAGCTTTAGATACAGTGAGATCTC
>WYDI02026016.1:0-19186 GCA_009867235.2 Psittacus erithacus
CCCCATCCGTGGCAGTGTTCAAGGCCAGGTTGGACACAGGGGCTTGGAGCAAGCTGCTCTAGTGGAAGGTGTCCCTGGGCTTGGAACTTCAACCCAAACCAGTCTGTGATTCTGTAATTTAAATAGCAGAATTGTCATATCAAGTTTCTCTTTCCTCAGATATTGTGCAAGGGGACTGTTCTAGATTCCTGCTATTTCCTGAGTTAATTTCCTCCAGATTTGCTTTGCTTCACCATGAGAAGTGACCAGCAAAACTCACATTTTCAACACACAGTTGTGTTTATTGGTTTGTGATGGGTCTGGTTATCACTGCACTCGAGTTTATATACCAGATAACTTGCTTTAGCTGAGATTTTCTGGGGAGATGTTTTGGTGTCCTTTTGAGATAAAGACGCAGTGATTAACTCTGGCTCAGCATTAGAAGAAAGATGGCCACATGCCATAAAGACAGAGCAAGGATGACAATGAAGCAATACTGATTGCAAGGTAGGCAGCAATATGCAACATTACACACGCTATCATTTCATTTTTCTAATTATGGTATGACAAGCATGAGAAGAAATGGAGAAAGCAGAAGGAAGAGTAACAGCAGTTGTTGTGAGTCACCTGAAACAGGGGTTTAGTGGAGCCTTGCCTGCATAGCTCTCTAGCAGAGACCCACAGACACACACAGAGGATCCCCAGACACCAAGTGAGGTTTATCTGCCTTTGGTAATGTGTGCTGGGCAGAGCTGCTGAGAAGGCTGGGGGTACCTACCTCTCTTTTAGGTCAAGGGAGTTACTCACGCTTAAAGCACACTCAGCCTTCCCCAAGGGTGGTACAGGTCCAGGGAGGCAGGATGCTTCACTTAACATGCGGGCTGTGTGATGGCAATTGGACTTCCCTGCCATAGGAGCCCACATACCAGATATGGCTGGCAGCAGCCCAGGCACATGAGAGTGAGGACCTGGAAGGCTTCCAGGAAAGATGTGGGAATGGATTGTCACCAACAGCACAGTGAAGCTGGGGTTGGGTGGGGAAGGTGTTAGCTGGGGCAGGGGAAGCCCAGTCCTTCCAGCAGTGCTTCCAGATCCATGGTTGCCCACAAATCAAAATCCCTTCAGCAGGAAAGGCTGGCCACTTTTGGCAGCTCAGCAGGGCACTAGGATCAGATAGGGCAGCAAACCCATGTCTCCAGAGCTGAAATACTCTTGCTTTTCCACCCTCCTTTATGTTGTGTGCAGTGTGGGGGCATGCTGAGTTATGTTCATCTGCTTAGGATAGATCTGGACTCAGGGACTGGGCTATATAATTTATTTCACTATACTTATTCTTTCTTTTCTTGAAGTTTGTTCTCTCAAAGCCAATCTTCCCTTTCTGCCAAAACCAGGCTGGATTGGTCCAAGACCTGGATCATTCAGATCCCTGGCAAGATCCCGTTCATGTTGTAACATCTGGTAATGCTTTGTCAAATGTTCTCTTTCTGATTCAAGAGCCCAACATCTATGCGTTGCAGAAAAAGAGCAAGAGTAGCAGGAAACGTGCAGGGCTCTTTAACGTTCACAGTGCAGGCACAAATGAAAGGAACTATGATAGGAAATGTAATAGGTTTTGCACAGACAGTTAATATATTAATGAAAAGCAATGTCAAGTGGTTTGTTGTCTATTCCTCTGCATCTTTAATAAAAGTAAAGATTCTTCTTGATTTAATATATCAGGCCCTTTGAAAAGGGAAGAAGCTGTTTCAGGGCGCTGTGGCATGGTGGAAGGCGGCAGACGTTCCATGCTGTACAGGCATGTCTAAACACATGTAACGTAGGAATAAGCAACATCAGCACCATGAGGACGTCACTGTGCTGCTAAGAGATTATGCAAGCTGTTTTGGTCGATCTTGAGCAAGAAGCCAAGGCATAAGAAAGGAGAGTGGAAAGTGTAACACAAATTGATTTAGCTCCTGGGCTTGCGATGCTTCTCACTCCACTTTCTTCATAATGGGCTCCTTGCTCAGTGTCAGAAGAAATTGGTAAAGATTACACCATTGCCTCTTCAGTTACAAAATAAAGCCTGAAAAAGAGTGACCCACCTATCAGCAGAGTAAATAGCAATTGCTGGCTCATATCTTATAAGATGAAGTCATTGTCTCGTCACTTTTTGCTTTAGAGTAGTACCTGGTAGCGACAAATGTTACTACACGGCTCTTCATCTTCCACTTGCACAAGACTTGGTCATAGGCCTCTTTCCATCACAGATTCGCAGTATCCTCTCCTGCATGGTGTGTAAGTTGGCACGAAAGCCTTGCTGTTGAATTGTGATAGGCTTCAACACCTTGATGCCTTATAAGATATCTATAAAATCACTGCTCAGTGGTCTGCCTTGAGGGATTTCCTCCCATTCCTCACTGAAATGATTTTCTGTATGAACCTGGTTTTTGGTTGGTTTATCAGGAAACCTACAGGGTCTCTTTTTGAGCCTTGCATTGCTATATTAAGATTTGCCACTTAACCTTCTGGCTCTAGTTGACTCACTGTGTCAGCATGTACAGGCAACAGGGTGCAAAATGTTCTTTCCTTACCACTGTGAAAAGCCACAAACATTATTAATAACAGAAATGCCAGCTGTCCCAGAAAATTCCCTGGGTGGTGGCATCTGGCTCATCAGGTGAAGGGAAAGGCACAGATTTAGGGGTTTTCCTCTCCTTTCCATGTCTTCGGTATATCCAGGCCTGACTGTAACGGAAATAAGACTGTATGACTTCATTAGTGCCTTGCCACAAACTAAAGATGTGCTGAGCTTGTGTCGCAGCCAAGAATTGTCTGGGAAAGAATTGCTTTCTAGATTCAATTATGTGCTGCATTGGGATGGTTTCACACAGCGCTGTGGCACTCAGGGAGGCTGGGGACTTTGTGCAAGGGTGTAAAACCAAAGTGATTCTTGAGCTGGGAATCATTAAGAAGGATTACAGAGCCCTGGGAGAGATGGTTAGGGGCTCTGGAGCTCAGAGGGCTGGTACTATAGTCAGGGGTTTGGTTACTTTAACCATGGGACTCAGTTTGGGAGGCCAGGTCTACTGGCGGCTGGTAAGGCCAGGCTGACATAGGAGGAGCTGCTTTGGTAGGAAGCTTGCCAGGCTGATCAAAGCAGCTTTAAACCAGATATGTTGGGAAAGAGGGACAACGATCCACCCCAACACTCCCAGTCAGTTGCCAGCACCTGTAATAAATGCTGGGAGTAATGCAGAGCTACTTCAGCTGCACCAAGCAGAAGAGTTGGCTTTATTTGGAGCTCAGTTCAGATGCCACTATACGAACACCTGTAGTATGGGGAATAAACAAGAGGAATTAAAGGTGTGAGTACAGCTCAATATCACATTGCTGGAATCACAGAAACATAGTGGGATAGCTCCTGTGACTGGGGTGTTGGAATGGAAGGTTACAGACTCTTTAGTAAAGACAGGCAGATGAGAAGGTGGAGTTGCTATTTATGTTAGGGATAGGCTGGAGAACATGGAACTCTGTCTGGGGACAGGTGATCAGTCAGAGAGCTTGTGGGTCAGGGTCCCAGGGAGAACAGCTATGGGGGACATTACTGTGGGGATGCGCTACAGACCATGGGAGGACTCTGTGAATGAAGCGCTCTATAGACAGATAGGAACAACCTCATGCTTACAGGCCTTTGTCCCCATGGGGGACTTCAACCATCCTAATACTGGTTGGAGGGACTGTATGGCCCGGCACAAGCAATCCAGGAGGTTTCTCGATTGTGTGGAACTCAACTTCCTCTTGCAAATAATAGAGGAGCTGACAAGGAGAGGTGCCATGCTTGACCTCACCAACAGGGAGGGGCTGGTCGGGAATGTGATGCTCCAGGACAGCCTTGGCTGTAGCGATGGTTGAGCTTGAGCTCCTCAGAACAGTGAGAAGGGCACGCAGCAAGCTCACTGCCCTGGACTTCAAGAGAGCAGACTTTGGACTTTGGCCTCTTCAGGAACCTGCTTAGTAAGGTTCCATGGGATAAAGCCTTACAGGGCACTCCTCCTATTGCAGGGAGCACCTCCTGTATGGAGACAGGTGGAGAACATTGAGGCTGTTCAGCTGGAGAAGAGAAGCTACATGGAGACCTCAGAGGAGCTACTAGTATCTGAAGGGGGTTACAAGAACGCTGGAGAGGGACTCTTCATTAGGGACTGTAGTGACACACAAGGGGTGATGGGTTCAAACTGAAACAGGGGAAGTTCAGGTTAGATGTAAAGAAGAAGTTCTTTACTGTAAGGGTGGTGAGGCACTGGAATGGATTGCCCAAGAAAGTTGTGAACGCTCTATCCCTGTCTGTGCTCAAGGCCAGGTTGGATGGAATCTTGAGTGACATGGTTTAGAGTGAGGTTTAGTGTGAGTATGGCAGTGGGGTTGGAACTGGATGATCTTAAGGTCCTTTTCAACCCTAACTATTCTATGATTCTATGAGCTGGGCAACTTTGTCTGATGTTTGGTAACTGTGAACAAAAAGGGAAACCAAAGGACAAGGGAAGTACTGTTTGTAATGAGCATGTGAATAAATGCATAATTGTTGTTTGCAAGGCTTAGGGCATTCAGCAGTTCCAAGGGAAACTGATGAATCTTTTCACTGTTTTTGACTGCTTAAAACCTGTTTTTTCTTATTATTTTCTAGGAAATAACTAGAAGAGAGTTTGAAAGACTTTCCATTATATGGTACAGATCATTATTTCCCAGCATAAAGTTTGATTTTTTTTTTTACCATTCCTTCTATCTTATTATAGAGTCCTAACTTCTGATACCCCACATGTCCAGACTGAATTATTTCAAGTAAATGGAAATATTCTGCATATCAGAAATCCTGTTTAAATAGAATCACTTTGAGCAGAGGAAGGCACTGCTGTGTAACTTTCAGCCTAAGAAGAATAGTAGAGATTAGCAGAATTTAACTTCTTTCTTTTCAAAACTTTTCCTTATGATTTGATCCTCTGCAGACATCTTTTTATTTGTCATTGAAGGGCATAATCTGGTATGTGATGTTTAAAATTTCTCCAAACTATTTAAAGTTTAAGCTGCCATGCTGAAATGGTTCTGCTTTTGTACTATAGTGTTTGGATCCTGATCAATGCTACTGTGGGAACTGCCTTATACCACTTTAGTCCCAGGGGCTGTGTCCCATGGGGGTGGTTCATACATATGCAATAGTGAAAACTTGCCTTTAAAACCTTTCTGTGTCTTCTACAAATTCATCTGTCATTATTATACATTCCTCTGTTGATGTCATGGCTGTGATTTTGAAACATCTATCTGATGGTGCAAAACTAAAGTAACATTAGGTACAATTTATTGTGGATCAGATAACATAAATGTCAGATAGGATATGGGCAAATGTTCTCATAGATGGTAGTTCATTTTGTGCAGTGTTTTTGGATGATGGTGAGGGCAAGGACATACCTCAAGCAGGGCTTTTGAAAATGGAGACAGCCTAAAATGGTTGCCCTTGACTCACCAGAGATTGCAGGGGATACATTTACAAGCTGAAGGTACATTTCACTTGGATCCTGAGTCCAGCTCTGCTGTCCTGTGCTGTCAGTGCACGGACTGAGAAAACCCAGAAACAAGCAACAGCATACAGTGTGAGATTTGCTAAGGGGTGGGAAGGAAACGCGAGCCTTAACATGGGCCAGGAAAACATCAGCCTACAGGTGAGCATGGCCAGCCAGACTGCCTGCCTTCTAGCAGCATCACTGGTCCCAGAATCCTTCCCGGGATGCCCCCAGCCTTGTACGGGGTGTGTGATTTGTCATACCCTGACCCTTCCACAGAGTTGTACTACCAGCATCCAACAATACGATTGCCCAATGCCATCACCATGCCCAAAACAAACCCTGCCCTCAGGTCAGTGTAGGCATAGCTATGCTGAGTCATTGGCAGAGCTGGGAACAAACAGGAATGTGATGTTTTTAAAAAGCTCCTATTCAAATGTCAGTGAATTTCTAAGCCAGCTGTGCATTCACTTTTTGGACTCCTTGGAAAACCCCAGCCAGATTCCATCCTGAACTCTGCCAAGTGAAAAGATTATCCTTTTCAATGTGCAAAACTATTTCCTTCCTCAACTCCCAGAAGAGTTTCCCCTAATAGGAAGCAGGGAGCTGTGTCTCAGTGCCCTTCTACAGAAAGGATTTCTGTCTGCCTACATCATTGAGACAGGATACTTCTCAGTTGCATGACTTAAGAAGCTGGAGAGGAAGGTAGCAGAGGCTGTGACTGGCACAAAGCAAATCAGGATAGGAGAGAAATGTACTTGAGGACATGGAAAGAGGAAGCATTGGACAATACCTTGTACTTTCTGCCTTTCTGTGTGGTGAACGAAAATAACAAAGAAAAGGCCTAGCACATATTTTCCAGGTATTTTTTTGTTTTTAAGAGAGGAGTAAGAGCCTGTTGTCAAGAAGACAGCAAGGCATAGCTGGAAAATAAGCATTTGAATGAAGGTGGGTACTCTCAGTGCTGTTCCAGGTGCTCTTCAAGGGGGACGATATACAAAATTCATAAGGGACGGGCACTGCCTTTTCTGGAGACTTACAAAGTGATGGATTTTCCAGAAGACTCAGAAGCTGTAGACTTTAAATGCTGAATCTAGACTGAAAATTGCTCCAGTGTATTGCAAGTATTTGCAGTTCTCCAGGACTTTACTAAGAGCTTCTCCCACCAACTTCAAAAATCACAAACCACATAGCTGAAACCCATTTACTAGACCTTTGATACAGGGGTAAGGCATTCTTGTTGCCTTGGGTGAAATCAGTACTTTTTGCACCACCAACCCTTCCAGCAGAGGAGCTGTATTAGGCCATCCTGAGCAGCTGCTCTCAGATTCTATCTTCAGTACTTGGCTCTTTGTTTAATGCTTTGGGGATTTTCAGACATAGTTTGTCATTAGCAAGGAACCAGACACTCTGCAGCCAAGGGATACCACAACAGGATATGATGAGCCACAATCAATTTCAGGTATTAACTGACAGAAATACACGGTGGTGGTGGTAATGGGGAGCATAGCACTGGGGATAGGGGCTGTCTACTGGACAGTCCTCCATCAGAGGGACCTGGTGTAAGGCTTTGCTGTGACATCCTCCTGCCTCCGGGGTGAACCAGATCCCCTGGATATTTTGTGAGAGTGTCTTGGTCTTTCTGTGGTGTTGACCAGAAATTCCAACATGGTTTTAGCAACTTCTGCTGATGGAGGTTTCAGTGAGACTGGTATTTCACAGAGAAAAAAGGGAGAAAAAATGTGGCTTTGGTGAAAAAAGTATGCCTTGTACTTTCTGGGACACTGGTTTTCCTTGCGGAGCTGAGCCCTGCAAGCTCTGGGGAAGGGAATAAAAAGACATGTACTTCAGTTTCTTTCATGTGATATTCCCTTTGCCTTTAACATAATCTATTCATTTTGATTCTCTGGTGGGCAATTGCTAATGTAGAGTTGAGAAACAGACTTCTCCTTTCCCAAAAACAGTAGCATCCTAAATGATGTGAGCTTACGTATTCAGTGATACAGGTCCCCATCAAATAGGGATGCATATTCAATCTGAGAAGGCTCAGAATATTTAGAATCTTGGAGAATAAACCAACTGTAGCATAGGAATTTCTAAAAGCCATTAAGGCAAAAACTTCTTTGCTGTTAGAAGCTAGAATTTTTGTTAATGAACAGGCATGGATTTGAGTTTTATTTCTTGGATTATATGTTGCTGTTACTGTTGTTCAATGCACTCATGTCCATTCGACAGGATTTGGGTTGTGTAGTAAAACCAGATAGTTTCTATGAAAGCTTTAAGATGTATAAAAGCAGATTTCCTGAATTAGCTCACAAGTAGGGGAGTGTATGATTTGTGTATTGTTTCCCCCCCTAGTTGCATTGTATTCTCTTTCATTCTTTAGTTGCCTCTGTGTACAGTTTAGGTAAACATCCCTGTATTTACCCACTTTGCTTTTGTGCATGGTTCTGATTGATAGCAACAGGAGAGAAAACATGTGAAATGGACTGTAGATTGAACAAAATTAGCTATGACACCTCAAGTGAGGGGATGTGTAAGTCATTTCTACTTTGGGAATGCATTAAGGAAAACCAGTCAATAGTGTCTTACCCTGATGTAAAGGGCATAAATTAAAAACCCTTGATTTTTTTTCCCCCTCATATTTCTGGATAATCAGTCTGTGGTTATTGCACTTGAAGGAGGTTTGTGAGTTACAAGGTTTTAGTGTGATCTTTAAGAGCAATGGAGTGTTAATATATATACAGCATGTTAAGAATAACTGAAAAATCCCATGTCAGAGGTCTGGGTGATCTCCAGGAGTTCCTGGTGGGATGGGCTGGTGCATAATATGGACCTCATAGCAGCCTTCCAGTATCTGAAGTGGGCCTACAAGGATGCCAGGGAGGGACACTTCATCAGGAACTGTAGTGATAAAACAAGGGGTGATGGGTTCAGATTGAAACAGGGGAAGGTTCAGATTGGAGATAAGGAGGAAGCTCTTTACTGTGAGGGTGCTGAGGCGCTGGAACACATTGCCCAGAGAAGTGGTAAATGATCCATCCCTGGCAGTGTTCAAGGCCAGGTAGGACAGGGCCTTGGGTGACATGTTTTAGCGTGAAGCATCCCTGCCCATGGCAGGGGGTTGGAACTGGATTGTCTTCAGGTCCTTTCCAACCCAAACTATTCTGTGACTCTATGGGAACAGATATTGCCCTTTTACCTGGCAGAGCTGTGCTGGCCACTGTGGGTATCAGGATAGTGGCTCTTAGTTTTGCTTTCCTCTGCAATACATAAACTGGCTTTACTTCACCTTTTCAAAAGGATCAGCCCTCTAGCTGGCAGTGCTGCTAATGAAAATCCTTGACAATTAATAACATCCTAGTGAATCTGCTACCATAAACCATCATTTTGCCTCATTAGGGTCCTACTGCTGGTAAATCTCAGACTTCACTAAAGGAAGAAAAATGACCTTCAGAATTGTACATGTACCTCATGGGGTGGATTATTTATAAAGCTATTTTCCAATTTCTTTATCTTTCACAATAAGGAAGTGACTTTGTCTTATCTGCATATAATGTAACAGAGGAAAACTTGTAGAATGAGTCATATCTGTTGTGTTTTCTTATGCAAACTTATAGTTACTACAGTTTCCTTTATTCGTTTTATTTAAAATCTGGGGGGAAAAAAGCAGCTTAAGAATTTTTTTGATCTTTGGCTTTTCAGTTCCTGTTATGCTTTTAGTGGCTTCATGCAATACCTAAACCAAACGTGCACTGAAGTCCTTGTTGCTTATTGAGTTTTACAGCCTTTAAGTTTGATTGACGTTATCTGGGTCTTCAAAAGCCCCTAATCTGTGAGGTAATGCAGGGTCAAAGTCTAAGGAAAAACGGAAAAGCTCAAGTGACTTGTTAAAAATATTGACACAAAACAAATGTGCATTACTGATAGTTCATATAATGCCATGACCCAGAATTACTGAGGCACCTGAACTCATGCATTATGACCGCCCCTGCCTACAAACACTCAAGTACTGAAGCGGCCATGTATTTTAAGAGCCTCTTGGTTGCAATTAAATACCTGTTGAAGTGAAGTCTACCCTGAAGTGCTCCTCTGAGTCAGAGCAAAAGTACTGAGCACATTACAGGACTGAATTCCAAAACTTGAATTAGGATTTAACTGAAATATTGAAATTCCTAAATCTCTGTACAGACATTTCATTCTCATCTGAGAAAAAATAACAACAAACAGCCAAATTTCATGAACACGTCTCTAACCTGAGGAGCTCAGGCAGAAATAGGCCAATTAGACCCATGCATTCATGTTGCTACAGCTGCTATGGGGGTCCATGCTACTGGAGAAGTTTGGATGCTCTCTGTAGACCTCTGCCTTGAGCACACAGTCCAAAGAACTGTTGTGGTCCAGCACCAGGTGAACTCACCCATAAGGAATAGGTTTGGATCTGGAGAGGCTGCAAGATCGGTTCTGTACACATGTACCCGGAGACATGCTTTGTGGTGCTCTGAAGATAACACAAGACACACTCCCCACTGTGTTATGAATCAGATGTGTTTATTGAGGAAAACCAATGCCCCCCATATTTAAACTGCAATAATTAACACAGAACCATTCCACTTACATGACATAATTGTTTTAACCTTTCATTGTCTATTGCTAAAGCCCCCAATGAATTGTCTCACAACACAGTCGGGTTTATACATGAAAAAAATACCCTTTAAATATAAAGGTTCTGCTATACTGCACACAATTCTGCTTGCCAGAGGCAAAAGTTATGTTCTTCTGCCACTGTCAAGCTTCAGGAGCTTGGTTGAAGCCCCTGGAATTACATTCATAGAAAGTATTAAGAAATTGCATAAAATTCTTATTTTTAAGCATTAAACCTATTCTTCCTCTAAAGCATCCGCTGTAGAAATACCTATTTTCAGGTTGTTGCATATGCCAATCATCACTAACACCCTTTGAGTTAGAGTTTCTGCAGAGCTCATTTAACTGTATAAAAGGTTCAGGGTTTTTTTCCCATTCTTCATGCTGCTTTGGTTTCCTTCCTTTTCCCTCCTTTACTTTATAATTCAGTTGCTTTTTCTTATCCACTTTTATGCAGAAATAGAGACTGAAAAATATACGCAAAGAGAGGAAGAAGCAGAATCGTAGAAACCCAAGGACATTAAAAATATGTAAGCTGAAGGAACTGAATTGTCAAATATTTGAACAGTTTTTGGTGAGGAAACAGTCACTTCAAAGTACTGAATTGGTGCCTAATTCTGAAATATTGCTTTCCCTCTATTAGCTCTGGACATGTCCCAAGCAAAGCAATAGATGCTGGTGGGAACGAAAATAACCTAAGCAAACAAATCTTATTCTTTTGCATCCATAAATCTATCAGTTTTTTACTTGCCATTTGTGTTTTGCCTTACAAATTCTGCTGGAGAAGCTGTAGAAAGAGCCCATAAAGCAGAAAGTGTCCATAAATTATCAATCCACAGATCTTTTATTTATCTTGAATTCATCATCTTTGCTTGACCAATCTGATAGCCTTCTATGATGGAGTGACTGGCTGGCTAGATGAGAGGGAGCAGGGGATGTTGTCTCCCTTAACTTCAGCAAGGCTTTTGACACTGTCTCCCATAACATCCTCATGGATGTAAGCTCGGGAAGTGTGAGTTAGATGAGTGGACAATGAGGTGGATTGAGAACTGGCTGAATGGCACATCTCAGAGGGCTGTGATCAGTGATGCAGAGTCTCACTGGAGCCCAGTGTTCCTCTGGGGTCAGTACTGGGTCCTGTCTTGTTCAGTCCTCACCCCCTACTCTGCTCTGGTGTGGCCACATCTGGAGCACTGTGTCCAGGTCTAGGCTCCTCAGTACAAGAGAGACAAGGATAAGGTCCAGTTGAGGGCCACAAAGATAATCAGGGAACTAGAGCATCTCAGGCTGCCCAGAGAGGTTGTGGAAATATTCAAAACCCACCTGGACATGATCTGTGCAATCTGCTCTAGGTGAACCTGCTTTAGCAAGGTGGTTGGACTACGTGATCAGCAGAGGTCCCATCCAACCTCAACCATTCTGGGGTTTCGTGTTAACTGGATGAAAACTGAGGACTCCAAGGCCAGGTCTGTGTAAAGGCTCGGCAGTTGACTGTGTTTTATCTAGACAGCTATTTGTGGTTCTCTGACTCACCTCCTGGAAGCTCTTGCATCACACAGGCTACTATATTTAGACTCTGTTGACACGGTTGAAGGGAAATGGTGTGTGCCAATACTGTGGAATACAGCATCTCAGCAAGAACTGATGACTTTTCCCATGGTGTACAACAGCTTCGTCTTACAACAGAGGAGGGTGGTTGCTGCCTGCAGTGAGCTCTTTGCAGTGCAGCGGGGATGCTGAGCACGGAGGGGTTGCATCTGGCCCTGATGCAAATGTTGGGCTCTGGGGGCTCACCACCTCCATTCGACTTGGAAGCACCTGAATCACTTCTTTGGTCTCTACCCTCCTCCACCCCAAATCTTCAGCCTCCTGGGATCAGTACTGAAAAGGGAAACTGGGAATTTAAACTGCTTTAGCTGAGCTCCTGGGCTGGGGGCTGGCTGCAGAATGCTGTCTTCCAAAACATATTTCCCAGTATCTTCACAATCTATAATACTGTCTTGAAATTGAGCCTATTATAAGCATAAAAAGCCGAAGCTGGATGACATTTTGAGGTCACTGAGAGCAGCTCCTGGTATCACAAGTGTTGCTTGTGAGACTTTGTATATTCACAGTTATTCCTCTGACAGAAGCTGCATTTGCTTTGAGTTTTAACCTTGCTCTTCACACCAAACACAAGTTGTATCATTTCCAGTCTTTGAAGGCCAGAGACTAAGGCCCAGCGAGAGGTCCCAAAAAGCAAAGGCTTCTTATTTGTTTCACTTTTGGTTGGTTAATTGAGCTGTGTAATCTCCTTCTTACTTTCATTTCAGGAAAAATGTAGCTGCCTGCAATCTTTGTGCCTTTGTAATGTTATTACATTACAAAGAATAATACTAGTAATTTAAGAGCATGAGCAAGTGGCAAAGGTTTTGCAGAATGCTGTTTGCTCTCCAAAGGAATCTGAGTGCAGAAGAGGACTGCAGAGTCAGGTAGTTGCCTTGCAGAAGGCTGATATGCTATTGATCCCAGGGGGATCTTTAAAATAGGACTGCTATGCATTTTTGGGCAGCACAGAGCCCCTGGTTAGCCCATGGCACAGTGAAGGATTCCTCTCTAAGTGACTGTGATATTTCCTTCCTGTAGGAAGTGCTGAGGAGAATGAAATGAAACTAAACCAGACCTGAAACGAATGCAAAACTCCCGAGCCCCTCAGCATGCAGTTGCACATCCTAAATAATGAATCTGTGTCAGATAAGCTGTGACCTGGTTTTCAGATCTGAGCTTTGAGGAATCTCTGTGGTCAGACTAATTTCATGGGAGGTGTCACCAAGCCTTGTGAAGTTTAATTGCAGTCCTGGTTTCAAAGTCTTCACAGTCGGGGTGAACTTCGGATCAGACTCTGTCATCTAAACTAAACTTGATCTGATTTTGGTTTGCTGCCCACGGGTGAGCTTGAAGTGAACTGTGTTGACTTATCTTCTATTTAGGTCCCTACGAAAAATATTCTATAGCAATTAACAACAGCCAGAATTAAGCCAATAACACACGTTCTTTCCTACCCTCCAAAAATACAAATCATGGCATACGTTAACACCTACAGATACTCCTTAGCCAAGCAGAAAACAGTTTAACAATGCAGCCTTTTTGGTGTCTGCAATGGGCCAAGAAACCTCAACAGAGAGACTTGCTTGTGAGATTGCTGAAGCTTCCTGTTTCTGGTCAAGTTAGCAATAGAGCATACGCACAGAAAGCCACACGTTTGCCACATCTGAGGGCAAGGGGAGGGGTTTTCAGAGTTTCTCCATGACTTCAGGGCTTTCAGTAGTGCCCCCTTTCTCATGGGCTGAGCCCTGTGGTGGGAAACCAGAGCAAGGTTTCTAGGGCTGAGATGCTCCTCAGAAGAGTGAGGGACCCTCCTGTAGGAAAGCCCATCAGCTGCATATGGTGAAGCTAAGACTGCAGAAATGGGTTGTTCCCCAAAGTGAATTGCCGCTGATGTTGCTGAAAGGACCACACTGGGTGAAGGGTCAGCCTGGACTTCTTTGTAGTACAAGATTTTTGTCCACAACGACCTGCTTCAAAACACTAGGAAATAAAAGAAGGCAAAAAGATGAAAGAGTGCAGTGTCTTGGAGTCTGGAAGAAGCACGGAGGCTGCTGCTGGCTCAGGGTGTTGTTTCACTGATGGCAAAATTGTACACTATTAATGGGTTCTCTTTATGGCTATAATTTATTCTTGTTTCTCAGAGACAACAGGGTAGAGGCCAGCTTGCTTTATCCTGTGCTATTAAAAAGCCTGGGGCTGAGAAGCTTAGCACTGCTTTGTTAGGATTTTCTCCATCTGGTAAAATAATAGAATAAAATCATCCTATGCAGAGCACTGATTTTCTTTTTTTTTTTTAAAGAATGGTCTTTCTCTCTCAATTCAAAGCCATTAGGAAAAGGGAGTGGGTCGTTACGTGTGAGTAAATGCATATTTTCATTCATTAGCTGCCTTTTCTATATTCAGGACCTATGATTCCTGACTGCTGGGCTTGCTTAAACTTCTCTGGGCACCCATTGTATGCATCAAGGTGAAGGCAGATAGAAGTTAAAAACCCTGTTCAAAGACTTGTGAGATTTATAAGGCCTAGAGAGGTGACAAGATCTCAGTGGAGGTTATAATGTCATAGGCAAGATACGCCTTTTCTGTGAGGGGAAAAGAAAGAAAGGAAACATGGATTTAGTTTTGTCTCCTTTTTTCCCCACATTAAGAGCAAAAGGAATTTTTGTGCTTTCCAACCCTAACCACTCTATGATTCTGTGTGTACCGAAGCAGTGTCTCTAGCAATGAATCCTACCAATTGCTCATGAACCCTTTGAAAGTTTCTTGTGTATTTTGAAGTCATGTGGTCAATGGGATGAAACCTCACCACTCTGTACCATCAGTTTCTGGTGACATAGCACAATTAACAGATTACTATTAGGAGTATTTTTGAGTATGTTCGTGCAAACTAAACTACCTCAGTTGACAACATCAACTAAACTTGAATAAGAAGACACTGCATTTCTGAAGCTAGAAACTAAATCTGTGACTAAATGCTTTGATATGAACAGTCCACTGAGCTCTAGACATGTAAAGGAAAGAAGATACAGGATCACAAGGGAAAAAACTTGACTACTAGTGAAAATAAACCTTAGTAGAATCTCAGAGATGAAGGGAAAAGAGAAAAGAGTGAACTGGTACCAGCTTTTGTAACTTTTTGGTGCTATCTTCACACTGTAGGTATTAAATCTCAAATACATGCCTGTGTTACTGCAATTCATAGACTAAGAGAACCTGAGATTGCTCTTTAATCCTTCATTATCTAAGGATTCCACTAAGCCAAAGAAGCTCAGATAATATCTGTCCTCTGGACTGCGCGAACTCCACAGCTCCTGGCTGAGGGCCAGGCCTGAAATTGTTTCTGGGAAAGTCTGGACCTCAGATCTAAATCTTGGCTTTTCAGAAGGTGAAAGCATTAGAGGTGTATTTCCACACCAGTGCGGCCTGGTGTCATGCAGGGTACTGTCAAACAGGCAGGACAGGATTCAAGGAAAACATAGAGTAATGAGCTTGGCTACGTGGCTAGATTTGTAATTAGATTACTGTTTTAATATTTGTTATGAAAAGGTCTAGCAGCCCCAGGTGAGCCCAAGGCTGAGCACTGCGCATATACAAAGTCTCTGCCCCAAAGAGCTTAATATTTAAACAGAAAAGATGGATAAATAGTGAAAAGGAAGACACTTGGAAGTAAATTGCACAAAGTCCATAGCAGGATGCAGCACAGAAATATCCTGTAAATCCCCTATCTTCTGTGTCCTGTCCCAGAATTTTAGCTTGAAAGTCAATAATATCATTGTCTTTGCTTTCATATATTCTATCCATGAACCTACTCCAGAGTTATGGTTGCATGGTCATTGTAAAGAAAACCCAGATTACAAGCTTTGATTGTTAGTTTTTTGGTAAGACCATGTCAAAATACTACTCCATAAAATTCAGTTAAAAAGATTCCCCCATCTACTGAGGACAGGCACCTTGCTGATTGTCCATTAGCCAACAAATCTCAATGTTGTGTATTCTTCCCATAATCTGGCTATGTTTTAATCTGAGTTTGCACAGTATTGTTTTGAGGAACCATTAGCAGATAATGTGGGTTATATGCTGGGTAGTCCAACAACAATCCAACCCCAAATCACACCAGAAGAATCCATCAGGTGTGGGCTTTGCAGCGTTTAAGGTTTTGTTCTGGGATACTCACAAAGTTCCTAAAGGTGTTGCCTAATAAAAGCAGACTACTGTTGTTCAGGGAAAGATCAATCTGGGCAGCAGTGGGAAGTCAGAGAGTTGCTCACATTTTATCACTGTACCTCAAGACCCCAAGAACGTTTTCATTGGGAAGAAAAATTTCATTCAAGAATTTAGGATGATTGAGTGTTACTGATACTCGGTCCTTCACATTCAGGGGTGTCAAATGGAGCTGGAACAAGGTCTTGAAAGTCTTTTTGTGGCACGTTTCGGAGGCGCACCACGTGGATAGCATTTGCCTGTTGACTTGGTCATTCACAAGGAACTCTATCTTGAGGTCGATGGGACTGTTTGAACAGCTGGGGAAATGAAAGTTCAAGTGGCAATAGATCAAGTAGAGGCCTTGTTTCTTTATCACCAGCTCTTCTCTCTCACACTGAATGTCTTCACAAATGCCCTTCTCAACCAAGCTCAGTTTTGAACTGTTTACTGGATTGGTCACTAGAAAGGAAAGCAAACAAACTTTAAAATGAGCTGCTGAGCTCTACTGACCTGAATTCAGCCTTAGGAGACCTGCAGCAGTGCGTTTCCTGATAACCAGATACCTATTCACTGGTTTTCCCATAGGAGGCTCCAAAAAAAAGGCCCTGCCAAACAGCTGGGATTTCACACATGGAAGTGGGGTGATACAGAGTTCCAAGGACCTACACAGCCCTTGGGAAACCCAGGGAGATGCAGTAAAAATGGCCTTCTGCAGTACTTGAATGGAAATAATGGAGGTGTATAATCATGCATTTGTGTGCAGAAGGCATCTACTTATTGATTTTTCCTTATCAAGTTAAAAACCAGTTTATGTGGCCAGACAGGGCTTCACCCAAGACACCCACATTTCAGGAAAGCTAAGAATGTTTTTACTTATAAAATACCCATTTGGTCAAAAAGCCTCTTGCTACTAAATCCAGTTTGAATAACAAACAGCCTGCTCTTCAACCACCTCTGCAACCTCTCCTTGCCAACACTGACCTCTCATGTACGCAGCTGCTCCCTTGGTCGGGACATTCTGTAGGATTCTTAAATAGTCTTCGGAGGTGTTCCCTGAGGGAAACAACAGATTAAGTGACCACTCCTGCTGGTTTTGTACTGTAAAATGCTGTCAGCATTTGGCATCTCATGTATTTGCTATAACTGTGCTATGGACAAACCCCACAGCAGCAGCTCCAAAGCAACAAGCAACAGCAGCTTGAATAGCATGCAGGAGAGCTGATTATTCCTCTGTTATTTTGTGGTTGTATAAAGCAGTTTGCACCGTCCTGTGCAGCCCATGGGCACATGGATACAGGGACAAGATACAGGCTCAGAAAAACAGGGTATATCCCAGGGTTTGCAACCAGACAGGGTGGATGGTTTTTTCTCATTGCTTTGGCGCTTCTTTACATCTCCTGGCAGTGCTTGCAGCTCCCTCTCCCAGGGTATACAATGACTGTGGAGATCCTGGGACTCAGTTTATAGCATCAGCATTAGAGTCACCAGTCCTCAGGATCTCTGAAGGATGGGTTAATACACCAGACTAAGTTCTAGTACATCTTGGTGCTACTCCATGGCATCAGATAACATATTTCATGTTCCTTATGTGAATAAGAAGGAGTCAACTAAACGCAGTGGGACAAGGATCTTAAGTCTCATAGGATTCCTAAAACTAAGGGTCAGAAAAAGAATTCATATCTCCAGACCCTTGCATTATCTGCATGTCCTGATTTCTAAGAGGTGCTTGGTCAGGAGGGATAGATCAGGGAGAAGCTGATCCCCTCAAGTCCCCCTTGTCGGTGATTTGTAATGTTGCACCTTCTGCACTCACTGTTGGAGAAGGAGGCTGGGGATGTCTTGAAACAATTGCAATCTCTCTCTGTTTTCAGCAGTTTAAACACTTTTGAGGGAAACAGGTTCTCACTGCACTCCAAGATTGAGCAAGTCACATATCAAAGTCCCTTGGCCATGCTGGAAATCCCCAAAGAAAAACCAAAGCCTACTTTCCTGATGTTAGTCATGTTGATGTAGTGTTGTAGTGATGTGGAGATATGTCATAGGGCAGGAGAAAACCCTTCTGGCCCTTATTTCCAACTGAAGCTGTTAAGGTGGCAACAACAGTCTCTGGTCATGCATAGTCAGCGCCCTGAGCCCGCTCACACTACAAACATCGTGCAAGAAGGGAGAGTACTTTGACAGAAACTTGGTGGCATTTAGAGAGTTTACCCTATAAAGCCGAAAATCCCCTGCTGCTCAAGCAGCCTTTGGGAGTTGCAGCCTTGCAATGTCTCCTGAAGCAAGCAAAGTGCTGTGCCTACAAACAGCCTGCTGCAACCAGGAGCCCCATCAGGCATAAGCTGTTTCGAGACAGTCTTGGCATCAATAAGACTCACACCTCACTGAGCTAGCTGCACTTTGCATTTTCCAAGCTGTACTTACATTTATTGATGTCAGCATGTTTTGTGTGTGTGCGTTTAAAGCATTTATTTGGTGAAATCAGCTGTGTTTCTGAGAAGACAAGTTATGGGAAAAAATGGGTTTATAGTGACATTTCCGGCTCTCACTTTGCTAAGGCAGCTAATAACTATTCTCTTGCTTTGTTTCCCAGGTAGCAAAGTATCGTTTCAGCAGAAGCCAGGAGAGACTGAAATCACTCCAGTTTCAGGCCTGATTGATGCAGATATTCAATCACATCCTCTAATTTGCTTTGTGCTAGCAATTGTAAATCAGAAGTAATCCCTCTGAAGTCAGTAGGATTATATGACTTTAAGAAAAACAAGAGAAAGGAGAAAAGTAAAGCCACATTTAGGACGAAATACCAAGGAGACTGCACTGGTTTTGCTGTCTGACAGTGTAGATCAGGCTTCTTTAAGGAAGCCTGCTAGTAAGAAAGGAGTCTTAGTAGGAAGCCGTTTAGACTATTTTGCCCTAAAGAAGGTACCAGGAGATAATCACTCTTGTCTTCCTGACCCCTTTACCATAGGATGAGCATCCAGAGGGTGCAACTATGAGGAAAAGGCCCAGACCATTTCTGTGAGGTTAATGCAGCTTTTCCCCACCTAGCCAAAGGAGGCTTTGAAATGAGACTGCAGCCTCACCTGCAGTGCAAAATGGAAGGAGCCCCATCATAGAATCATGGAATGGATGGAGTTGAAGAGACCTTAAAGCTCCTCCAGCTCCAGCCCCTGCCATGGACAGGGACACCTTCCACTAGAGCAGCTTGCTCCAAGCCCCTGTGTCCAACCTGGCCTTGA
>WYDI02026016.1:19270-44553 GCA_009867235.2 Psittacus erithacus
CCCTCTGGCAGCTTAAAGCCATTCCCCTTGGCCTGTCCCTACAGGCCCTTGGCCAAAGCCCCTCTCCAGGTTTCCTGTAGACAAACAAGAAACATCAAAACACAACAGGACCCTGTTCAGCCAGGGGGAGCCCAAGGTCTGTGGGACATGTGGACATACGGGCTGCTGCCAGCCAGGTCCAAAGAGATGTTGCACTCTTGATGTTTGATGCCTCTATCTCTGTGATGCCTGGGGAACTTCCCTCACTGCTGGCTGCCTCAGTTTTCCCAATTGTGAGTTGAGTATAATGGGAGCACAGACAAAGGGCAGTGAAACCAGGAGCTGAAAGTGGCATGCCAGAGTGCAACATCTTGCTACCCTGACACGGAAAACCCCTCTAATCCGATTTCTGAAGCTTGTCCTTGTAGCTGTCATCTCTTATTATGGCATTCCTCTGCTCTATCTGTGGCATTACAACTAGCTGGAGGCTGAGTGTGAGCAGGCACAAAAGCAGGACAAGAACCTGAACTTCTTTTATGAAGTAAAGAATTGTGGGCTGGCAACAAACAGCCTTCAATTCCTCCATACCCCCCATTGATCTAAGTGCTTGTAAAATTAAGCAAGATGATTTCATACACCCCTGTCAGCATGCTAGAGCTAGCAGAACTTGCCTAACTTTATGCCTCAGCAGCTGCTGTAAGAAGTCCCTGCAGCTATCTTAACCTCTCTTCTCCCAGTTCAGTGTCCTGCAAACAGCTGCTTGTTGGCACTCATGGACTGTGCCAGCTGGATGATGCTGTCACGCATGTACCAAGTGCCCTTGGTCCTTGAGAGCCCAAGGACTGTCACTTGGATCCTGTGCATTAAAATGGGGCTGAACTCGCTGCCAATTTTGCCTTCTGCCAAAACCATAAACTTTAGAAGTACCCCTTTCTGTCCTCCAAATTTAGGAAGCACTCAGTACAATCTCATCACTGCACACCTGATACTACAAAACATGTAGAGTTAAAGACCAAAACTATTCAGGATTCTGTAGCCTAAGGCCACATAATTTCATGAGCTGTTAATCTCTCCATGTATGTATTAATCTCTAACTTGCCTTTTTGGTATTGGAGAGATGGAAGATCTAACATTCTGCATCTTGCAGTGATACTGATAATCTCATTATGACTTAAGAACGCAAACAGCCCCCTTTATGACTACCTGGATTCTGTCCAGTAGCTGCAGTTTGCTCTGGATGCTGGCCTCAGAGGTTGCCTGTGCACTTCCAGCATTTGCAAGCCCAGGCTTGTTTCAAACTGAGAAACAACTCATCTGCCCTCACCTCGGAGCAGACAGAACCTCATACAGCTCCACATACATGCACATAAACGCATACGTGTACTGAAGCTGAGAAGGCAAAAATCTCTACAGTCTAAACATGAAATATCTATTTCTGAAGAACCCACCATCACTGCACTTGTGACTAACAACTCACAGTTTCATTAGTGCTGCACTGGGACAATTCCAAGCTGGAAGAGACCAGATTTATTTGCAGAAGGCCAAACCGCACTCAGATAGTGCTGCAAATCTAGAAGGGCTTGTTTGCTTCACTGGTTTACTCCAGGTAGCAAGGATGGGAATAGCACCTGTATTACAGTAATTTCTCAGAGCCAGAGGTTATTTGGGAACCTGTTTCCCACTGAAACTGTGAATGGGGTGTGGGATTTCCTTTCCTGTTCTGTCCACCAATTGCTAATGGATCTTACCACCAGAAAAAGATACCTATAAAGAGTGTGTGTGTGCGTGCCCACATAGCTGCAGGGTTTTCCTTTTATAAATAAGAAGATGTTTTGGTATTGTGTCTTTGCAGCTCAAAATAACAAGAGAAGTCATCAGGCCAGGATTACATTTATAGGGAAATGAGGCTTGGAGAAGACAGCAAGGGCTGAACCTCTCCAGATGTTGTCAGGTCATAAATTTCTCTGTGACTGGGGCTTCCCATCTAAAAAATGAACCTAAGAATAATACCTGTCTCGCCCATATTAATGTATGATTTGATATTTATGAAATGTGGATGAGTTCCATCTCTCATCCAAATGTGGCTGACAGAAATATTTTCCACAGGAAGAATATTTTGCAAATGAAATTCATGATGAATTTCAGTCTTTCCCCCTGTTGCTCAGGTGCTCCACTGACAACAGCACAGAGGATTGGAGGAGACTGGTACCATTTTTCACACAGACACTTAATTAGGTGATACCGCATCGTGCTTGGGGATAACTTCAAACCCATCCATTGCGGACTAACAGATGAGTCAGGAACGTAAACCTGTAAATCTCCTTTGGTACCCACTGGCATTTAGCTATTCATACAACACAATCTCATTGGGGATCTAAATGAAACCATTGTGGGTTTCCAGCTTTAATAGTACAGAATTAGCTCCAAGATGTAGCTGTGTTTGGACCACTGTCCCTTTGTGTTACAAAGCAAACCCCGGCTGCTCTCACTAGCACAGTCCTGCATCCCCCACTAGCATCTCTGAGATGTTTCACACCAGTAGGTACCAGCACAGGGCTGGAGCAAGGCTGAGCACCCAGCTGGCACCTCAGCAACTCTAACTTTTTGCTATCTTACCCATTTTTACAATGCACCTAGTTTGAACAGGGTAGGTACAAAATACATCCAAACCACACTACCAGCATCTGGGCTGCTGAGAGGCAGACCCAAATCCAAATCTAAGTCCACAGCAACTTCAGCCTTACCACAGTCCCCTGCAATATCTCTAATACCTCTAATGCTTCTGTTTCTTTCTGTTCCACAACTGCTGGTTGGGATCTTGCAATGGTCACTACAGCTGCCTGCTTAGAAGTCAGCAAGCAGTGCCTGGCAGCACATGGTAGAGCACCCTGGTGAGGAGACCTCAGTAAAGTACCCACTGGGATATATTAATCCATTAGCCTTGCTCAATATATTTTAATAGGAAAATAAAAGGCCGTTGTAATTCCCTCACTCTTCAGTGCTCTATTACCCTGCCAGAGACATACAGTAAAGACTGATAGGCAGTGAGGGGGAGGCTGATAGAGCCCTTATACACATTGCAAACGGCTTTCAACTGTTCCTGCAACTCTTCCTGTCTTGTGAGGTTTCTCTATCATTCCCTCCTTTGTCTCTCACTAATGGCATCATCTCAGATTTAACAGCTGCTTTCAGAGCGAGAGGGTGTCTGCACCAGTACTGACCCGAAGACAGACAGGTTTCTGGCTAATGAAAACAGCATCTTGTACATTCCTGGGAGGAAACACATTCCTCCTGCCTGGCACCTGCCCGTTAATGATGAGGGGAAAAAGCAATTGGCATAGGTTGCCTGGTATAAAATACATACATATATACATATAAATACATGTATGAATATTGCAATGCACTTTTGGATTAGTGAGCTCATTCCTTCCTGCCCTGGGAATACCAGTATCGCTGGTCAGTGCTCTGCTTTGAAAAACACTGACCTACAGATGCAGCATCTGTGGCTCCTCCTCTGTCACTGACTAGACTCCACACCCACAGCTTTCGCTATCTCCTCCAAGCTGGTGGTAAAACAGCCGTGAAAACCAGCGCAGTTCTGGGGACATCTCTGAGTTTATGCTGGTTTAAAGAGAGAGGCTCTGCTCTGGCGTCTGCACCACCTTACAGCGCTGGGGACTTTCCATCATCTTGGGGGACCAAGGGCAAAGAGGCTGATGCCTTGCAGCCCACTGGGCTTGCAAAGCTCCTTTTTGGGCATCTTTTAGGATGCATTGGAGTGGGGCTGTGATTTGTCCAAATGCCCTTATTCAAATCTGCCTTGTGTGTTCAGAAGCCGCTTTATTTCTGAGGAACTTTGCATACAAAATAAACCACCAAAAAAACTTCAGAAAGACTTCCAAAGTTGTAAGGAGCTACTTCAGTTGATAGAGAGAAAGCAATATGTGCTCAGGATGTCCTAGGGAAAAGAAAACCCCTCCAGCTTACAGGAATTTTAAAACAGAAAAAATGATGATCAAGCACGATGTGAAGCTCTCAGGAAGGACATGCAGGGACTACCTTGAGACTTGTGGGCTATGAAACAAGCCCAATACAGAAGAGTCTCAGATTAAAAAATTATCCGAGGCTGAAATGTAAAGATGTGAGTAATTGGCTTATTTGGGATGCTGGGCAGTATTTGCATTACAGATGAGACAGACCACATGTACTGTTCAGGTGTCTTACCTGTCCTGAATGGTTTTGCAATGCCCTCTGTGGTAGGATAGGCTGCCTGAAAGAGAAGCAAAGAAGGGGTGGTTATTCCATGAGTTACATCCATCTTCAAGTACAACCTTGCTTTAAAAGTGGATTATAACAGTTGCTCTGTTGCATGCCATGAAGGCAATACAGAGCCTGATGTGCAGGGAGCCAGCACCAGCTGCTACAGAGCTTATGGCTCCTATAGGACCTCACAGGTTGAGTGAAAGATTGCTGCGGAGCAAACAGCTCTGGGAAGCTCTCTGATGATCCTTCAGGGATCACCCTCAGGTGTACCTCATCACAGCCCTCTTTTTCTAATGTAGAAAATCTGCATTTCTGACACAGAAAGCAATTCTCTCAATGCACTAAGAAATGTGTGTGGGTTTTTGAAGCCCTGAAAACCTCACTCTGTGGCTTGCAAAGCTTGGAAGGGGCAGGACAGAATGGGACTTGTTACCTTAGAAAGCCAATATGTGCCCGTGGGAAGCCAGTAGCTGGATAAAAGTAAAAGATGTAGAGCTCAAGGTGGGAGAGTGATGATGTTGTCCTGCTTCACCTCCCTCCTACTTCTTGCTGGGATGCAAACCCAATGGTCGGAATGGGCAGCTGTCTTCAGTCAGCATGGCCTGAGAACATCTCAGGAAACAAGCTGCAAGTGAGAAATATGGTAGGCTTCCTCTGTGGTCTTGCTTCTACTTCATCACACCTCTCTGCCATCCAAACCTACAACCCTGAAACCTGTGCTTGCTTGCATATTACCACCACACAAGTGAAGTCACTGACAGCTTGTAAACATCCAGCAATGCCCTCAAGGAGCAAAGAAGTTCTTCCAACAGGAAGAAAAGATACTAAGGAAAGATACTGAGAGTGCCTCAGTGCTTGCAACTCTGTCATATTCTTTCACTCACTGACATAGGCAGTCCCACTGTGATTTCAGTATCAGGGAGAGGTTTTTCCTCAGGCTAGCCTAAACCAGTTCCTCTTATCTGGATACCAATTACTTGGACTACTTATGCAATTTAATGAGGCCAGGGCATATTTAGCATGGAATCATAGAATCATATGTTATCTGGAATTGGAAGGGACCCTGAAGGATCACCGAGTCCAACTTTCTGCTCCTCACAGGACTACCTAAAATTAAACTAAATGACTAACAGCATTGTACAGATGTTCCCTGAGCTCTGACAAGCTTGGTGCTGTGAGCACTTTCCTGGGGAGCCTGTTTCAGAGACTGAACAGATGCCCAAGAAAAGGAAATTTGGGAAGTTGGTACCAGATTTAGCAGAACATTAATATCTCCTTAGAGAAATGAGGCACACCGTGTATGTGGTGGGAGACAACTTCATAGTGGTTCATAAGCACTATTTCTGTGTGTAAATAGGATAACATATGGAGAAGGAAGATGGTTGGACAGCGAGAGAAGTCAGATGGTGTGTATTTGTGGTATTTAATGTTTTAGCCTTCAGTATTTACGAACACTTTCAATTAGACATTGGCCTAATGCGGCCATGTTTTCAACCATGGCTGAAGTGTCAAGCTGCATCTGCTTCCAGCAAAGCAACATTATCTTTCAGTCTAATACCAAAATGCTGTGTCCTGCAAACAGATGACATAGGTGCTTCATGATTTGGGTATCTGTAATACATGATTTGTTCATTTTCTCTCCCCACACTCATGTAAGACAGGGGAGAAGTTATTTGTTAAGACAATAGTTCTCCAGGTTATCTTCCTAAACTGTGCAGGAAGGCCTTTGGGTTAGAAGAATAGGAACCTAAAGCTGTAGTTTGGAAAACCAGGCATTTCCAAGCTTTTTGGTCCTTCACATGCCATCCTCCCTCACAAACTCTTATGGATCCTATGCACACACATCATCAAATGTGGGACTGAGAACAGACTGCTGAAAATGCTCCCCATGAGCGTCTCAGCTCCTGTCTTGGACTCTTGCACTGGGACGTCCCTCCCACATGCACTCAGGGCTAACAGAAGCCTTGCTTCTCAGTGCTGTGAGCATGTCTGCCCTCTGCAGAGAGCTAAAGGCATTTCTGCATGGAGACGCTCTGTCCCCAAGTAGATTATGCTAAATGGAAACAGGCAGCAGAGAAGTGTTTAGTAAACTGACTGAGCCATTATCATCAATGAGGTGTTCATCTTGCATCTCCCTTGGAGGTGGCCTGCAGGACAAGGCTGATGGCTCGCTGTTTGCTTTGGAGTCAGGACAACAGAAACATACTAATGTATTGTGTTCTCACCTGAGAAGTCTCCCAGTGGGTGGAAACAGCAGATATTAATGCAATTTATTTTAGTGACAATTGAATAGATATTCAAATAGAGCTTTACAGATTGCTTTGAAATATTACTGGCACTACTTCTTCCTTTTCTGACAACAAACATATAGCAAGCAATGCTGTGATATGGAATGTGAAGCGGCACGCAGCAGGAGCCCAGAGAAAGTCAATTCTACAGTGCTAGCTCAGGCAGGATGCATGACAATGAATTTCACCCTGTCTGAAGTGAGCTGGGTGCTGCTGCTGAAGGATCTCAGTCTTTTCTCAGCAAGTGGCATAGTTTGAGTTTGTTTCATTAGAGAAAATGATGATCAAGTGCCAGTGAAAGTTCTTTCTTTCTTCTTTTGCCTTATTTTACAAGAACTTTTCCCAGGCTGAGCCAGATTGGTGCTGCTGAAGGGACATGTCCTGTGTTAGACCCCTGAGTAAAATTTAACCATCTAACATACTGCAGTATGTATCTGCTTCTAGAAAGCCCAAGAAAGCACACCTCCAAATCAGAGCCCCCCAAAAACTGGCCTGGGGTCAGCTGAGCAAGGTTCAGGTCTCTCCCAAGAGCATTTCCACTCAGCAGCTCTGTGGGAACAAAGTTTTTGGGCTGCTGCCCTCAGAGGAAGTTTTACCACTTGAAGAAGAGCCTCAAGATCTCCTGTGTCTTTGCTCAGCTTCCAACCATCATTACACATCTCTGGCTGAGGGGGAAGGCAGAAGGTGGCACTTCAGGTGGTTGGCCAAGAGGCAAAGGTAGAAACTTGACATTGAAAACTCCAGAAAGTGGAGCACCATCCCCGCAGCTGATCTCATAACAAGCATTGCATCACAGGAGGATGGAGACAGGAGGTGGCTGGTTTGTTTTCCCAAGGAACAAGGGATGGGACAAGAGGAAACGGCCTCAAGCTGCACCAGGGGAGGTTTAGGCTGGACTGTAGGAACAACTCCTTCCCCAAAGGGTGCTGAGCATTGGAACAGGCTGCCAAGGGCAGTGGTGGAATCATGGTCCCTGGAAGTGTTCAAACACCATGTAGAAAAGGCATTTTGTGACATGGGTTAGTGGTGGCCTTGACAGTGCTGGGAAATGGTTGGACTGGATGAGTTTAAAGGTCTTTTCCAACCTCATTGATTCTATGAAACAGAGCCCTGTGTGAAATTCAGTTTTTCCAGTCCTGACAAACCCTATTAAAGCCACCCCTCCATGCAGCAGGTGACTGTCACTGAGCCCAACACCGACAGCAAGCGTTGGAACAATGCCGTTTTTCATCTAAAATGCCTCGGTGGTTTTCCTGTGGTGTTCAGCGCGTGGAAATCTGCTTTCAGGACCATGGTTGGGGTTGGGGGCTTTTACCTTTTCCTTTATGTCAGGGTTGCCCGCCAGAGGGGGCCAATAGGCGCCGAGTGGGGCAGCGCGCGACAAGGTTGTCTTTAGGCAGGCATAAATCACTGAGCATCGTTATTATACTCGGTGTGATAGGTTGTATTGTACTAGGTGCGATAGGCTGTATCGTAGTAGGTGCTGTCGGAGCAATTTCTGTTTACAACAGTCCCACTGCTAAAGTGGTTTGACATTTTTAACGCCATCAGCCTTGAAAACTAGATCAGCAAATAGAAGTAACTGCACTAGCTCTTGGCATTTGCCACACTGGTGCCTTAATGGTGCTGAAAAGATTTGCCCATTCAGTCTGGAGGTTAAAAATATGAAGTCTACAAGATCCAGAGCAGTGATGGACTGTCCCAGATTACAGACTTTGGACATTCACACAGAATTTGTCCATAGAGGTAGGTGGCCTCAGTGTCTGATGCAGCATTCCTTGCAGTACAGTCTAAGATTTGCTGAGGTCTGTGGGTCTTAAAATGGTATTTGTCGAACCCTTTCTGTCCCATACTTATTCATTGATTTTGCATGTATCTCTCTGTATACACAAACATCTATATAGGTGCATATGCATAAATACATAGATGTGTATATATACATACATAGATGTGTATATATACATACATAGATGCGTGTATATACCTATATCCAGCAGCAGTGAAATGCGGCAGGCAGAAGAGTGGATGTATTAGCATTCTCATAACGGTGTTAAGAGAACAAATGAAGGCTACTGACCACCACAGAGCAGCTATTCTTGTTCCAGAGAATAATAG
The DNA here is from genome assembly GCA_009867235.2 of Psittacus erithacus. NCBI lineage: Eukaryota > Metazoa > Chordata > Aves > Psittaciformes > Psittacidae > Psittacus > Psittacus erithacus. Next base: position 27,916 of record WYDI02026016.1, read on the forward strand.
TCACTTGAGAAAGATCTAGACGAGTGAATGGCCCAAGGCCAAGGATTTCTGCAGGTGAAAGCTGAAGAGCTGGACTGATTTAAGCACTGCATGTAGTTTCAAGAAACATAGTTTACTTCCTCAAAATGATGCTTCCCAGGGCTGACACCAATGTGCTGGGCGACCCTTCTTGAAAACAAGGTGTAAAGGAAAGTCCTTTGGCTGTTGGAAAATGGGGGTGTGTTTGTGAGGGTGGTAATGTGTATTTTCAGTGCTGTTCTATTCAGAGAAGCAGTTCTGGAATCATTGTTGCTTTTTTTGTTTTGGTCTTTCATGTTGGATTTCCTTTCATTCAGAGCACCCAGATATTAGATGGGGCCATTGTCTTGTTTCTATACAGTTTGATTTTCCCTTTCTAATGCATCATCCTTCATCTTAAACTAGACAAGTGCAAATTCATCAAAAGGAAGACAAGCAATGACTTGCATGTACCTGCAGTGGGGTCAGGAGACTGTATGAACTCGTTGACACCAGACGCCTCCTCTTAATGCAGTGGTACCTGAAGCATGGGTCACAAGGGCCTGCATTGTCTCTAAGGCCCATTAACCTAACGCTCCTTGGAGCACAGGAAAAGTTGCTATCTCAGCATAGGGAGGGCATGAAGTTGCCATCATTGCCCCTGTGGTCAAGGACCACTCACATAATCCAGCTGACAACATCTGGAGAGTGAAACAGATCTTCCCAAGAGGCTGATCGCACAAAATTTTGGTGCTCTCTTTAGAAGTTACAAAGAAAATTAAGCCAATCGATGATGTCCTAATCCCTACTCCAGTAATGCTCAATGTCTACAGGGCTCCAGGTACAAGAACCATCCAGACTCCATGTCCTGGAGCTGCTGAAGTCAATACTACACAATGCTCAGCCCAGCCACAATGACATTTACCAAAGGAGTTTGTGCCTAGCCTTACACTGACATTGTGACCATGAGCTAAAGTAGTTTTGGAGTAAGCCCTGGAGTTTCTTGAGGAGCCTGTCTCACAGAACCAACACTTGCTCCCGGGTCAGGAAGTTTAAAACCAGTCATGAATGGAGAATGACTATGCTGCTTCAGGGCCTGGGGGTCTTTCAGCTCCCTGAGAGCAAGAATACAAGTTATGCTTTCACTGCCAAATTCCTCTCACAATGTAAAATCAATGCTTGATTTTATTCGTGTTCCTCACACACCTCAGCTTCCTGCTTTTTCCTTCAGCCAAACTCATTACCAAAGCAGCTGCAATAATGTCATTACTCTTTTAAATGAAAAGCTTGACTCTTTCAGTAATATTGTTCCTCTGGCAGCTATAGTGTAACTGCGTTTATCCTGATGGAGAGGTAATTTAATGCTTACTTTCATAATAAGTACAAATTAAAGTCTCATTATATAGGGAAACTTTGGCAATTCTATAATTATCCAGTCTGTTATTTTAAATATCTCCCTTAATGTCCCACTATCTGTCACTTGAAAACCCCCACATCTCATTTTAACTGTGCCCAAACTGCTTCACTTTTGGAAGAACACTGATTTCAGGTAAATGTCTCCTCTCAGGTGCAACAAAGGAATATCAGTCAGGCCTTCATGGTTTCATTTCTGGGTAATGTGCATGCAGAGGCACACAAATTGCAGGGAGTTAATTTAGTAAGAGAAAACACTGAGCTGAAAGATCATATTTTGTTTTCTGTGGCCAACTTCCTCCAGCAGCCCCACGCGAGTGCTTTTGCTCTATGAATAGTTGTGGTTCTTGAGCACTTAGATATTTGCAGTAAGATTTCAAAGCCTGTGAAATGCCCAACCTGGCATTCATCCTGGTAAAGTTCATGGCAATGTTCCTGGTAAGATTAGGAATGCGCTTTTTATATTCGCAGTCATCCGTGCCTCTTCCCTGCTGTAACTTCTCACTGATTCCTCATTCAACCCCAGGCGCACTTGAGAGCCATTCTTTTCTTTTTAAGAATGACAAAGTGTCTGTAGGCAGAGGGAACGGCTGTTTTTGTGAGACCTTGTGAGATCTTCCCTCACTTACATCCTCGGTCATCCTTGCTATAGCCTTAGTTTTGCATTAAGAATCCCACCCAAGAATGAGACTGACAAAAAAAGAGAGCAGAAGGGAGCTACTTTGCCCACATCCACTGCTCTGGGTAGTTCAAGAGAGTTCTGCCACAACGCAGCATGGTGCATTCACACAGTGTTACACACAGAGATGTTTCTTGTTATATCCACTATTGAAATTCATCAGTATTTCAAAGGAACACATGTAGACCCTAGAAACCAGACCAGACCATCTCAGAAAGTGGTCATTCTCCAAAGAAGTGAACTGAGACACATGTAAAGAGAGGTAGCAGACACTGAGGCACTACGTCTTCTCTCCACCTCTTGTCCTAACTAGGCAGGATAGAGGATGACTTGCATCTCAGACTAGGAGTTTTACACTTCCATTTACAGAGTAGAAATTGCATGCTAGAAATAGATGCTGCCCATGGAGAAAGGTTGAAAGTTCTTTTCTTTCCCTCTTAGTTTTCTTTTTCCCTCTCCTAATTCATGTGGGTGCATTTATAAGAGGAGGCAGTGTCTGTTTTTCTGGCCACAGGATGATTTTGGGAAAGCACTACGGGTGAGGGGGGAAAACGAGAAAGGGGGAGAAAAGGAGAATGAATAAAGGAAGAAATTTCTTACCATCCTCTGAACGACTAAGACCATGATGGTGGCTAATGCAAAGATGAGTAACGCAACAAGAGTAGCGATGATGAAATACAAACACATTCTGTTAGTGGCTCCAAGCCTCCTTGAAACGGTGTCTTCCTTCATATGCATGGCTGACTCATGCAAGTCCTTCACCTGAAAAAGTGTTTGCTCTTGTGCCGAGCACATTCTTATATAGCTGTCAGGGTACTGCTCTGTATCTCGCCTTGATCAGGTTCAGGTTGCAGCCCATCTCTTCTCCTGGCAGGATTTTCCCCCTTCATCCTGGCTCATGTGATCTGGAAAAAAACCTTCATCACTCGTAGTACAAAAAAAGAGGGACCTGGGGGCGTGAAGCAGGATGCAGCTGTGAAGAGGGGAAGGAGCTTCATGCTCTTGATCAGGGATTTCGCAGCAGTGTTCTCGGGTGCTGCATCGGAGGTTTCTGATGTCAGAGGGCGAACAGTTACCCAGATCTGCCATCCCCCACCCCACCACTGGCTTTCTGTGAAGCAGGGAGCTGTGCAAATCCTGTTTCATTTTCTACCCAGTGCAGCTACAGATCAGCACGCTAAATCACCCTGGAGCTCTGCCCTTCTGTCACACAGGGTAATCTCTTCTTATTCCCAGCAGCATCCCAGAGCTGTGATCTCCAGAGCTCTGTGCTCAGAGGTAACCCAGGCTTTGGGTTTGGTGACTGGTGCTCTCTCGCCTATGAAGGTATGGAGATGTTGGGTGGGATTTTCTTTGAAGAATTTCATAGTGTGTCAGGAAGATGTTTTCCAAGCAGGAAGCATGTTCTACTCAGGGGCATAGACAGAAAGCGGTCACACCAAAGTGGCTGAAAGTGTGATGTTAGGATGTGTCTGCAGAGGGTCTCTGTATTCACCTTCCTCCCCTGGCTTGTTTGCAGCTATCAAATTAATGCTCATTTCTGTACTGCCCACAAGCCTCTCTTCTCTCTTAGCCTGGGACTATCATCCAGCCACTGGACTTCTCATAGAACTGAAATGAGATTGCTTTAACTGGAAACATTCCTACTTGTTTCCAGTATGGAAGGAGCAGTCATTCCTAACCCTGCATTTTTGATGTGAGATGACTCCTTGCCTTCTGGCCAGACAAACTTGAAAGACACTTCTGGTGTTTCTGAAAAGTTCCACAATTAGATGTGTGTCCCCTTTTGATTCATATCTATGCAAACCGGTTTTCTTGTATAACATGATCAAAATGACTGGGAGTATCATTTGGCTCAGCTATTCCTGTTTTGGTAATAAAAGGGCATCAAAGAGGCCAAACAGGATTTTAGCAATATTTCACCCAGCTCAACATCTTACCTTCAGTACAGAGTAACAAGGGATGCCTTGGGAAGAACATCAGAACAGAAAAATAGGTATTTATTGGTGTAATTCTCCAGTTTCTTGTGATTTGAGCTTGTGGACTTCAAAACCAGAGGTAGCACCTTTGTATTTTAATCCAATTCTTTACACCTTTGGCATTACAGAGTCCTGGGATTTTATTGTTATTACTGCTATCTTTAATACAATCACAGCACTACAAAGGCTTCTATAGATTTTCAAAGCAATGTTTTTCAGAGCATCTCTCATCACTGTGGAAACAGGCAAAATATATTCTGTGCGAGTGCCTACCAGCCTTACAGTAAAGAACTTCTTCCTTACACCTAACCTGAACTTCCCTGGCTTCAGTTTGAACCCATCACCCTTTGTCCTACCACTACAGTACCTAATGAAGAGTCCCTCTCCAGCATCCTTGTAGGTCCCCTTCAGATATTGGAAGGCTGCTATGAGGTCTCCTTGCAGCTTCCCCAGGCTGAACAGCCTCAATGTTCTCAGCCTGTCTTCATACAGGAGGTGACCCAGCCCCTGAGCATCCTCGTGGCCTCCTCTGGACTTGCTCCAACAGCTCCATGTCCTTCTTATGTTGTTGTCCATAGAACTGCACACAGTGCTGCAAGTGGGGCCTCACGAGAGCAGAGTAGAGGGGCAGGATCACCTGCTTCAATCTGCTGGTCATGCTTCTTTTGATGAGGCCCAGGATATGATTGGTTTCTGGGCTACAAGTACATACTGCTGGGTCATGTTCAGTTTCTCATTGACCAACACCCCCACGTCCTTCTCCACAGGGCTGCTGTGAATAAACTTGCTGAGAATTGAAAACCCATGCACACAGTCAATGGAAATTCATCCACATCTGAAGTGTGTGAGAACTGAAAACCTTTGTGAAAGACCTTACCAGACAGTTCTTCAGAGATGTGTACGTACCACCTGCCGCCGGGGTGTGAAGTGCAGAAATGAAGTTTTGGAAGTTTCTGGTTTTATCCTTGATGGGAACTGGGTCCATTTCTCATCAAAACCATCATTCATGTTTGCATCCATTAGTTTGCTACCAGAACCTCATCCTTAGCTTTTCAAGACCTAAGAGAGCTCAAAGTAGATGCATCATTATATTTTATTACCCCAGGTGATTTGTAGTCCCTTCCTGCTTAAGGGTCTTATCTACAAAGGTGCCTTCAGAGAGACCTCATTAAATAGAGGCTTACTTTACTTCAGCTGAGTCGCACCTGACTGCTCACATATAAGCACGTGAGTTCATGCAGACGCTTGTAAATCATTTGATATAGAAGTTGATATGGAAATGCAAAATCAGTAAAACGAAGTTACTGCAAAACACCATTAGCACTCAAAGCATGAATCACGTTGTTGTCGGAGGCTTTTAAGTTCCCTCAGATGAATCACTTTCCTATTGCATTTCAGCATGATGTTGGTACTCCACATCTCAGCCCAAGCCAAGGGAGGTGGGTGCCTGGGCCAGAGCTGACAACATTGTTTGGTTTAAATTACATTTATTAGAATGCATTCTAATGTGGTGCTAATCCAAGGTTGGTCACAGAAGGAAGTAAATGACACTCCAATATCACATTCCTAGCACTGTTGTGATGATGTCTGCCAGTATAAAACAGTCTTTTGAGAGAGATGCTGCCTATCTCCCATCCAAGCCTTCTGCTTCTGCAAAATATTGGAAAGGTTCCACAAATAGCAATGCTCTTTTTTCATTTTGTTTCTCAAATAAAAATATTGAATAAAAATAGATATAATATGGGAGGAAAATAAGAAAGAAGGAAAGCTTACCGCTGCCACTGCACTGTATTATCTCCTTGGGAAGCTAATAGCATTTATTCATGCTGTGCAACCGTCTTCATTGTTCAAAAGAATTATATCAGTCAGCCTTGTAAGTCAATAGAAAAACAGGTATATTAAATTAGCTTAAAATTGGCTATAGGGGGAAAACCACCTTTTGTTACTGTAGGTGATATGCACCATCCATCTCTTTTGAAGAGCAGGTGGAAACCAGAGTTATTAGGATAGATAACAAAATGCAATATTAAAGCAGTACAAATAGAACAGTTATAAAAGTGCAGTTACTTCCACAGATGTGTCAGAGAGTGCTTTTGCTCAGTAGGAGTTGTTATCTGCCCAAACAGTAACAGTTCTTCCCATGCAGCATCCTTCTCAAAGCAGGGAGCTTTACTAGTAAAAGTCAATCCAAATAGAAAAGCTCTTTTCTGTGTATTAAAGCCCTTTGTATTCTGATTAATGACTTGGGAGTAAGATGAAGATGATGCATGAATCACAAAGCTGGAAGAAATGGGATAATTAAATAGCTTTAACAACAATAATAATGAAGCAGCTTTTCATATAATTTTTTAGGCACATCTAGAGATTTCAGATACCTGAAATTCCAGTTATTCTGTTTTCATAATATTCTCATAGTTTCTTGAAAACCAGGCTATTTCTGTGAGATTCAAGCAGCATAATAAAAAACTGAGCTACCCAGAAGCATACCCAGGCTCTGTTGCCTACGCTGGGGTCTACAATCAAAAGAAAGAGGGTTGTATCAATTTCAAATCATTAAGAGAGAGAAAAAGGGCATCGCTCATCTGAGTATGGTTCTTGAAGTCTCTGGACACATCTGAATACCTTGTCAAATCTGTCAGGTGGTTTTGGGTCAGCAGGAGCAAGTTCTAATAAATGGATTTGTGTAGCAAGAAAAAATAACCATGAGCATTGAAACTCAGTGAAAGGAAGGGAATGGCTCCATTTCATTGTGCTGGACTTTGGATGAACATTGCAGAGAACACACCAGGACCATGTGTTGTGTGAAGGGGACGACACACCGAATCCAGCTGCATCCAGGTGTAGCCAGGGTTGGCAGAGAAATGCAGCAGGATGAGCAAGACATCATAGAAAAGGATCTTACACTTAACATGTGTAGGAGATTTGCACATTGTAAGTCTGAAAGGGGCCTTCAGATCGCATGATCTGACTTACTATGCAGGAAAAGGGCCTATGATTTGACCCAGAAAACCTGGAAAATTATAATGGTGATGAGCCAGGCAAAGAAACATCAGGTGGGGTCTGAGTTGTGGGACAGGATCAGACCCAAGCAGCATTCTGCATCTGTGTGTGGCTCTCCCACCCCAGCTAAGGACGAGTGTGAGGCATGTGGGAATGCAGGTGAGCAATAGTGTTGGAAAGGATGACAGTGTCTCTCACATGGAAAGGGGAACTCAGCTGTCTTTGGGGACATAGATGTATGGGCCTAGTTAGGGCAGTGCTCTGGAAATGTTAGGCTGTAATAATAAGGGTTTTCCTGTGTGTGAATATGAAACTTTTAATAACTGGCCATAATAAGAAGTGAAATCCTGAACTGAAGACTAGTTGGTCTGATTTATGTCAAAAGCTTCAACATTATTTCTGTTCCCTGTACATAAGAAATATGTTGAAAGCTTCTGGTTGAAGAGAGATGAGTGATCTGGAGGTCAGATCGAAAGTAATGAAGAGGTCCACAGGCCAATACAGAATTGATGTGAAATGACTCAGGAGCCTGAGCATTCATGGAAAAGCTGTAGCCAAAAGTATCTTGGCTAAGTGATTTGTCAAAATCTGCACGAAAGAATGATGGTAAAAGAAGGAAACAAACCTGGTCTCAGGGAGATAGGAGAGTTCTCTCCGGATATGGAATTAGTAGAAATCCTAAGAATGAGGCAAGAAAGATATTTCAAAAAGCCTTTAAGATGAAAGTCATCTGGACTTTTTTATTCATGGCAATTGGCACAAGTTCAGCTTGAAGCTACCAGTAGCTTTTAGCTATGAGCTTGGGTTTGGGACTCCTTCAAGCAGTAGTTTCTTTCTAGTCTCCCACAACCATAGTTAAAGACAAAAATCACCATAAAAATACTGCAAGTTCCCTCCTTGGAGCTGTGTAGCACTTAGCTGCGATCAGCATCTCCAAACAGAGCTGTTTAGGTCCCAGCCCTGTGCAATTTATGGTTACACCGATCTACAGGTGTTCGAATGTACAGCTCAGGATGGGCATTTTTCTGCTGTGAATTTTCACAGCTGCTTGGCTTCTCACAAGCTTTACTCACTGAAAAGAGGCAAGATCTTCATAAGTGTGTCGGATGAAATATTTCTCAGCTCCCCAGACCAATTCTGAAGGCTGGCGTCACCGTTACCTAGACCGTGCTTTCTTGGCAAGTGATTCAGTCTGGCTTAAAATAGTTGAGTCAAGTGGGGTGAATGAGTTTGGGAATGTTTGTGTCCCCAGCCTATATTATGGAAACAGACAGGTTGCTTGGTTTAGTTATCTTTCAGATAGCTGAAGGCAGGGAAGTGACTGGGCGTGCTTGTGATTTATGACCCTTATTAGCAGGCAGAAGGCTGGGAGGTTGATCACTGTGGTTCATTTGAAGAATCACACCCACGTCTTATATCACCCTTTTGAGGGTGGCAGCCACCAAAGAAGCATAATGCACCATGTCTGTGAGTGAAACTATACAGGGCCATCATCAAGCAGACACCATAGAATCATAGAATAGTCAGGGTTGGAAAGGACCTTACGATTATCCAGTTCCAAGGGACCCAGGGATTAAGACCTAACTTATTTTGGTGCATCCAGCAGGAGTGTAGCAGTGGGATAAGGAAATCAAGGCAACGTTGCATCACAACAGCTGTGACTGCCAGGGCATAATCACCTCTGGGAAAACTGGCTATTCACTTACATAAGCCAGATAAGATGTAGAAGTGACAATAGAATGAAAAAGCAAAACCAATATAATCAGGCTTGAGTGACAGTTCTTCTTTGTCCTTATGAACGAAACTGTCTGGAAAAATACTGTACCTGCCAGCATTTTCATTAGAACAGTTACCCTAAAAACGCATAAAGCTTTCACCAAAGCTGGATTTCTTATCCACAAGAAGGACTTGCCCACCATGAATACTGTTTTGTTTGCTTTCCATGAAATTAAATTGAGTGTTTCTGCCTTGAATTCCAATCACAGCGTTTCCATTGATAATCATATAATTTCTACTTCAACTTCTCTTGAATTAATGTAACCCAGGGATCTTAGCAATGTCATTCTCAATTTATACAGACTGATAAATTTTATCTTGTCTGTTCTTGAATCCCACCCCCATAATTTCCTTTATGTCTTTCTTTGCGCAAATGTCTTTGTACTTTCATGGGCATACAACACACAGCAGGTTTTCCTGCTGGAAAAGCAGATTTTTCACCCTACACAGAAGAGCTGGACACTGAGATGCCCAAATGACAATCAGAAGAAACCATCAACGTGAACCACTGTAGCAAATAGCAAGGGGCTTTTTAGCAATACTACTTCTCTGTACCTTTTCCTTAGATTTTTCCATGCCGGAGGCCTGCTAGCCTACATATGGGTTTCTAGCTGATTTGGGCAAAGCAGAAAGAATGCCACAAGACAAGCATCAGCCATGCCCTCAAAGATGGGTACCTGTACAAGAACTTGACAATTCACAAGTAGCCAAAGAGTCATGGGGTCTACAGTTTAACGAGTCAGCAGCCAGCACCATGCAAAGCAACTCAAAGTGGTGCTAAACTCAGCAAACCTGACCTGCGGTTTCACCCTTTTTCCTTCTTTTAAGCTATATGGATTCATGCCCCCTCCATTTCGCTCTCAGTTTCGGGTATGAATGCATTCAAAATCTTTAGGTGAAATTCAGCTAGAAGAAGCTATCTAGTTTGGGCTAGTTTCAGTCCAAACCTAAGCAAAACCACAGAATTGCTCATGGTTTCCAGACCAAACCATGCGTTTCCCCTTGTTTTTTTTGGGTTTCATTATGAAAGTTTCATGGAGTCTGAAAAAAAGACAGGCAGGAAGTTTAAGCACTGTGAATTGCTGTCTCTGCACTTCTATCTACTGGGAATATAATGGCTGGCAACACCAGCCTTGGCTATCAGACACTTGGTTGCATTGAGACAGTTCTCTGCGCTGTGTGAATCCCCAGTTTGTTTTAAGTGAAAATAGATTGACTTATTGCCCTGGAGCATTGGGCTTGGTTTTGGCCTTTATATTGGTTGTTAGTATAGTTTCAGCCTTGAATATATGCCCAGAAGATGAAAAACAAGAATTTTCTTTGTCAACAGGGGAAATCGCGGTGCAGACACAGCATATGCAAGTCTACACTTTTTATTTCTCAGGGTTTAAAGAGACTGGGAACATACTGAGACTCCAGTCTTGTTCTTGTTGATTAAAGGTGGCTATTCCCTTGAGAATAAAGTTTGGATCATTTCTAAGTCAGGACAGGGAGCTCATCAGGCACTTGGTAGCTCAGGCTGTGTAAGGGCTGTGCACATAAAAGGTAGCTTCAGCCTTGAATTCATGCCAGTCAAATAGTAGATAAATTAAAATAGGAGTGAGATGAAGAATGGGCAGCACTGCAGACATATTATACTGTGGACGTTTTGTCTTGAATTTTAATGCATTTTTAGTGATATATAAGCAAGTATGTGTATTTATGCTGGATACATTACCGAAGGCTGTGTCTCACCTACTAAGCCAATTCTGCCACCCAGGATACATCAGTATTGATTCTCTTGCTGAATTCCTTAGAAATTACCCTATTGAGTGCTACTGAACCAAGAAATTCAAATAGACTGGAAGATTTAATTTTAAAAGACAGCTAGCTTTCATTTCAAAGACTTCGAGTCATGATGGAGCTGCCATTTCCTTCAAGGTGTCACTGTAATGTTTAACTAACTTCAGTCCCACGGATTCACTTCTCTTTTCTATTGGGCTGGCAGAGAAACAGACAGAAAGATAGAAAAGTGGTAAGACTTGTGCTGGGTTTTTTTCTTTCATCTTATCTGTCATTAACCCATTTCCACTAGGCAGAACTTTCCTTTCCTTAAATCATATGGACCCAGGTTCAAATTTTCTTCTTTCCTCAGTTTGAATGAATAAATAAAGTTAATAAATAAAATAATATATATAATATAATAATTTTAAAATTAAATAAAATAATAATAATAAAGTTAATGAATCAAATAAACAAAATTTCTCAGATTTCTTATGGTAAAGTTATTTTCTAGAGCTCGAATCATTTCCTTACTCGGCCCCTGCCACTGTCTAACAGGGAAAATGTTCAACAGAGGCTGTTTCTCAGAACATGCAGGATGGGAAGCTGCAAAGTGCAGCCTCAAACAGTTCTTTGAATGAATAGAAACACAGAAAACAATTGAAAGTTAGAGGCACCCACTCATGCAAAAATGTCCTATTGGTCTGTGGCCTCTGTCAAACGTACTGAGGCAGTTTCAGGATGTGTCTTGACACGCTGGTTTGTTTTGCTTTGCCTTGCCTGCTTTCTGAAGGAGGTTGGCCTGTGGGTAAAGCTCAGACTGAAAGGAAACCAGGTTTCAGGCCTGGTCTCTGCCACAGCCATCCTGCCTGACCAGTGCCATGGCACCTGCTGTGTCCCACTTTCCCAGCAGCTCCGTGAGGGAGGCAGCATGCTCACCCAGGTGGGAGCTGCTTGAACATATGGCCTCACCATCTGTCAGCATCCCTTGAAAGTGGAGGGTAACTTTAGATGAGGCAACTATGACTTTGCCTGGAGTTTCTTAGGCCAAAGCTCAAGAGAAGAGGGTGGGAGGGGAGCGGTTGACTGCTCTGCAGTTACCAAACTGGAAGTTGGAAGCCACCAACCCTTGCTCTGCACTTGCTTGCTGCTTCTGTGAATGCTTTAGGAAAAGAAATGTTTGAAGCCAGCACTGAGCAAAAGGACCTGCTAATGCCTTTGGATCTCTTGCAAAATACTTGAACCTCAGAGCTCAGTATACTTCTTCCACCCCAGAGCTCAAATCCTTTTACAAGAATGGTCTACTTGATTTCTACCATTTTACAGACAGACAAAGTGAGGCAGAGGATGGGGAAAGCAATGAGACCCTGCTTCTTTCCAAAGCCTTTGCCAGATGCACTAGACAAGTGAGATCCATGAGTTGCAGTGGGTTTCTACCATGAACTTAAAGAGCTTGCAGAAGCATCATGGGCCAGTGAAAAGCTCCACAAGCCCTTGTGTCAGTGGGTTTTTGCTGTCATGCTGGCTGAGCCTGAGCAGTCCTTTCACATGTAGCCAAGCAAGGCAAGGATTGAGGGAAGGAGTGAGGTGAAGGCAAAGAGAAAGAGGAGGTGGTGGTGTAGGCTGCGGGCAAAGATGAAACAACTTTGACACAAGTAAAGGAAACTTCACATTTGGAATTTTAAAAAACCAACTCAACATTTCTGACATAGCAGATAAACATCTGTCTGTTTTATTGCTAGGAATCATGTTTTTTTCTGTTTATAAATAGAAAAAGCCTCTTTGTTCATGTTATTTCCTCTGGGGCTTTTTAGAGGGGAGCGATACATGTGGGTGGTAAACAGCTCACAAAGTAGTTTTTGTTATCATTAGTCAATATAAAGTGCAGGAGAGCAGGGGCTGGGTTGTGACGTACCAGGTATAGGTTAGCCACAACCCAAATATAGGTCCTCCAGTCATCTAGGGTGAAGGAGGGACAGCACAGCCAAGCCACTATTCCGTGGCTGTGTTTATCGTTGCTTTGCAATACTATCAACACTCCTATAAGTGTTTTTGTTGCCAAAAAGCAGATTAAGCAAAACCACAAAGACCTTAAAATCTAAAAACTAGCAACGAGACATAAAAGCAGCAATAAGCAGCTAGACAGGCTTATAGGTGCACTTATTTAAGGAAGCCTTCTAGCCTTGACAGAGCCTTGCTTGTGTCGTGGTAATAGCTAGCAGTGCAAACACACAGTGTTGGTTGCTCTACATATAACAAAGCAGTCTTGTGCAGCCTGAACAGGAGATGCGAAGTCTGATAGGAAGCAAAAGCTCAGAGCATTAGTTTTCTCATCTTTAAGGCTCTGCCTTCCAGCCTAAAAGTGCATGAACTGCCCTTGCTTGCCTGGAGTAGCCCATAGGTGGGCAGCAAAGCCCTAAAGTGCTGGTGCATCAAGGATAGTGCTGCAGGGGGCAGGTCTGGCTTTGGGGAGATGGAAAGGGAGGACCAGCAGGAGCAGAGACTCTGAGATGGGGCTCCTGAGGCACCCACAGCATTTCTGCATCCCCAGGTGTGCTTCAGGTATGGGGGAGAGTCTCAGCAAGTGATTGCTGATAGATATGTGCCAGTATGCTCACCAAACACAAGGTAACCTTAATCGTATGGGTGCCATGGCATATTTGGGGTTTACTGTGGATATTCTTCAAGGCCAGGTTAGACGGAGCCTTGGGTGACATGGTGTAGTGTGAGGTGTCCCTGCCTGTGGCAGTGGGATGGAACTGGATGATCTTAAGGTCCTTTCCAACCCAAACTGTTCTGTGATTCTATGAATGTGATATCTGACCAGTGCAGACTTCAGAGTCACCTTCAGAGCAACCTGGACTGTGAGGGCAATTCTAGCCTGAAGGAAGGGGTGTGAAAGTCAAAGTGCAGGTTTGTGCCAGGTCCTACCTTGGAGCTCTGGTTTTCTGAGTCCAAAATGGCATGCAGATAGCTGGAAATATCCCAGTGGATTCCCCTCCTCTCGGAACTACTGTTTCTGTAAAAGCAAAGCCATTTTTTCAGAAAGATGGCCATTGTGATACAACTTCCCAGAAAATGAAAACAATCCTTACACTTCGATACAATTGAAAGCCACAAATTCAGCAATTTGGTACTATTTTTCTATTAAAATGATATCTTGTTTTGGAACACTCTACTCGGTATGATTTTATTTATTCAATGTATTTATTCAACTTGAAACGATGGGGAAATATAGCCTTTTGATCTCCATTTGCTACACTTTGGGGTGGAGAAAGGGACTTTCTAGGATTATTTTTCTTAGTCTTAAATGGCGGCATTACAACCCAAACACAGAAGCTAGCTCCTGATGAAATATTTGCATGACCAGTGGTTCTCCTGTGATAGCAAACTCTGTCAGCCCTTTCATTCAGAAATTCAGGAAGGTTTCCCTTGCTGCCAATCTAATGGATTTCATAATGCTTTGAAAACTGATTGATTTACTTTGCTTCCCAAAGAGACACCTCTGCAATAAGGATTGGATGGTGGTGCTTGAAGACATGGGAAGAGGAGCCAGGGCCTCACAGGCAGGTAAAGTAGGTAGAATACAGGAAAAGCTGGACAAGCAGTAAGAAGCTGTAGATAGGTGAGGGATTAGGTGTCTGAGAGATTGTGTGTTCATGGGAGTGGACAGGATGCTCTTTCTGAAGTCAAGTCTGCCATGGCATGGCTTGGAGCCGGGGCTCCATACTTCTGTCATGACTACATCTCACTTGGGAACTTCTCAAATGCCCTGGAAAAGCAGTATAGGGCCACCCAAGGGTCATGAATATTCACAATGCAGGCACACAGATGAGCTGCTGCAATGTCAGTGACTGTATTAGAGCAACAAGAGACTGGGCTGCCTTGCTAGTCCTTGGTGAAGCACTTGAGGGTAACAGAAGGCTGAAGGAGGTTGCTGGGGAGATAGGATAGCCATGAGGTGCCGTGATGAATGTCAAGGTAAGGGAGTAGGGGGCTGGACTAGATGGCCTTTGTAGGTCCCTTGCAACCCAAACTATTCTATGATTCTATGAAGAGACTGTGTGGATATGGTCCAGAACTGGGTAGGATATTCACACATATGACTGCAGGACTGAAGAGGAACTGAAAATAAGAGATGAATGGAGTAAAGACAGTGCAGTGGGGACAGCAGAGCCTGTGCCAGGGCGATGCACATGCATTGGACAGTGCAACCTGTGGTGAGTCACTATGTGGGTAGAGGACGTGGTACATGGCTCGGAGGAGTGGGGAAGACCCAGCCCCAGCGCTGCTGCTCACCCTTCCTCTTTGGAGAAGAGTAAACAGCAGTGTGGGGAGATGGCTGAGGGCAGGCTCCATGGGATATGGGCACGAGGAGCAGCTACCCATCTCTGCAGGCAACTGGAGATGGAGGCAGGCAAAGATCGGGCAGCTCCTCCAGTGAGCACTCCAGCAAAGCAGCAGATAGACACAGGTGGCTGCACTTTATTTCCTTGGGAAATTTTGGGTTTGGGAACCATTTTTCTTATTAAAACAAGATGTTTGGATACTGGTTCTCCACACAATAAGAAGACTTATTACCTCTTTTATAATGACAAAATCTTAATGTTTATCCTGACAGCTGTGTAACAGACGGGAAGTAAGTCATATGGAAAGCAAAATGACAAAGCACATGATGGACCCATAAATCAAAGCATATCCTAATCATAAGGCAACTGCAACATCTGGTAAATTTAACCCTGGGAAATAGTTTGCTGAACACAGTCTTTGAATGGTAGTAAATCTGCTGAATTAATTGAAAGAGGATAGAGGAGGAGGTATCACAAGTGCTAAAGTTACCACAGAAGATAGTCCTAGACAGTTGCACAGCCCACAGCCTGCTCTTTCAACACTCCTATGGTGGAGTCAGATGTGATAGCCATCAATCTGAGCGAAGAACCCACTTCCATGAAATGCTGTGACTCTAAAGGTGGGAGAAAATTTTTCGATGAGTCATCACTTCATTGGAAAAAGTACTTCTGGGTTGGCCAAGCCGGTCTATGAATTTGGGTTGAATTTTGCTCCAAAACCACAAATGCCAAAACTGGAATTAGACAAGGGTAAACAGTGGTTTAGACAGTTCAGGAGTAGTTGCACTTCTGACGCGTTCTGTTCATGCCAAAACCTGAGCTAGGTGATGGAGACGTTCCTCATCCATTAACTGGATGATTAAGGTAACAATGCACATCATAAGTGTAGATATGATCTCCCCCTCTGCGTAATTCAGACCATAGGTTTGAACAACCTTCCCCTGTACTCAAAAAATCATTATTATTAAAGAGTATGCACAAACCAGAATACCATAAAATGAATGAAAGGGTAGGAAAATACCTGATAACCATTTCCTGAAAACTGCAAGTTAAGATTCCCTCCCTAGGACTCACTTTTACAGGATGAGTACCCATCAGATATTCAGCTACTTATGACCTGGGCTCTGTAGGAGCTCAACAACTCTTGCCATATTAGTTGGAGAAGGAGAGAGCTGTAGTTTTATTTATATGCTGGAGACAGCAGCAGCAGAATTAAGCACCAGAAAGGTGTAAAATAAAACCATTTTGGAGCTGGTGGATGCAGATTGTCAAGAGCTGCTTAATGAAGAATCAGGTATGTCACCACCCACTGCCTTTGGTCACTGCAATGAGACAGAGCACTGCATTGAGTCAGAGCAAATCCCACTCAGCCCAACACACCACGCGCAAGCACAGTAATTAAGTCAAAGATGCTTTGGGAGAAAGTATAAGCAACAGGCAAGATACAGTGGGCATTACCTAAGTTATCATCTAATTCCTATCTGAGCCCACTTAGGCACTGTGACAATGAGATCCATAATTTCATCACACTATGTATAAAGCAAATGTTCTTTGCATGTATCTTAGATGCTTTGAAGAGTTTGTTTTCCTGGGGTGCCCCTTAGAGTTGTTAGATTGTTGTGGTTTAAGCTTAGTCGTAAATTAGACAAAGCATGTAGCCTGCTTGTTTTCCCCCCACAACCTG
>WYDI02026017.1:0-20789 GCA_009867235.2 Psittacus erithacus
CACAGCAATCATCCTGTCCTTCTACTTATCAGTTTGTTTTGCTGCAGCCCATCCTGGACACCTGCTAGTCCCAGATACTCCCCATCCACACGTCCTGATTCTCTATCCTGTTTTTCTTACACTTACTTTTGTACTAAGGTCATAAGGACCTAAAACTATGCCAACTGCAACGGTTTATCTTATACAAGGATTCTCAGTGTGTTCTCTAGCTGCACTCTACTATTTTTTCTTCTGTGAAACATGCACCTCAGTTATTTCCCATTGCTACTGTTACAAAGCCAGCAAACTTAACATTACTTAAAACTGATTCTACTTATTTACAAAGGTTTGTATTGCATTTTGTGATTTGGTGCCTCCTTGTCTCAGGTAAGGGCATGAAATAGCCAAACTAATAGGAGCAAGCAGGCTGTCAGGTGGGCCTGAGGTGCCACCAAACCATGCCTGACACACTGCTCTTCTGCCCCAGGCTGTCCAAGGGAAAACACTCCTGTCTGATCTCATCTCGGTTTTGCCAAGCATAACCAAAAGCACCTTGTGTATTTCATTTCTCACTCACCCAAGTGACACTCCAGCTCCCCAGGTGTCCCTCTGCCCCATGCATGGCTCCCCTCTGCAGCAGAGCCAGTGCCATCACAGTCCAGGTGACTGCAGAGGGGATTCTGTTGATTCTGGTTCCCCTCGCTGGAGCAGACCAGCAGCAGAGCCCTCCCGTTTCTCACAGAGCATTTAGTTTGCCTCCCAGGTGATGCAGGTACATGCCCTGCATCCCTTGGGATTTGCTGTAAGCTCCATCTGTATTAAACCTTTCTCTCTAACTGGAGAGGAGCTTTACCTCCACTGGGCTGGCTTTTCATGGCAGCATTAGCTACAGGGATGAGTTACAGCTGATGCCCATTGCAGTGAGGGGGGTAGACAGCTGTGGCCAGCAAGACACAAGCAGAGTTGCCTGCTCTGATTCCCAGGATCATCCTTTTGTGCTTACAGGGTATTTGCATGCTTCACCTGATCCATCAGTGATGCTCAGCCTCTGGACTCAGCAAGGAGGTAATTTGCAGGGAGCCACCTCAGAAGTCCATCAGTGTCACAACTTCTCCTCTGGGTAGGGAATTCTCCTGCTCTCTCTGTAATTCAAGCACTACAGTGAAGAGGTGACACACCAGGTGAGGACAGCATCTGCTCCATCAAATGCCCATGGGACTTCAGTAAGGCTCAAACCTGGCTACTACTAATCAGTTCACAGACATTTTTCTTGTGCAATCTCTGTCATCCTGAAAGACAGGTGTAAAACTAGTGCAGTGTAAACCTCTTACACCATTTAATGCCTTCTTTAATATTTAAAACCAGCAGACTGTTCTGACTGATTTCTACTCCAGCAAGGAGTACTAATAGTACATAAAGTGATCTTCAGGTTAAAAACCATGCCTGAAACCTTTCAAACTTGTAGTAAATGGATCACAGTTTTACTTCATACACCAAATGAGCTAACAGTTCCTCTGCCATGCAGCTGGCTGGTGTGACACAAGCTGCAGAGTACTTCATGTACTCCCAGAGAGGAGTGATAGATAAAATGTGTGGACAGCAGAAAAGCCCACCTTAAGTAACTACATTAAAATTAAAAGTACCTTTAATCCAGCACCAATCTTAAATCTACCAGATGCCTTGTATCTGCTTATCCCATTTCTTTATACCAGTCCTTCTTACATTTATAACCCATCATTCTTTGATGTTTATAATTTCATACAAAGCTTCATTCAGTGTAACGAAGCCAGCCCAGCCCAGCGGAGTTCACTTTGCCATGGGGCAGGAGCTGCAGCAGGGCTGGGGACACAGCCTTTGAGATGTACAGATTGTCAGAGATCTGTGTTATTGCTCATCCTTTCCTTAGATGCAAACTTCCCTGAAGTCCTTCAAATAAGAGGTGCCGCATCGCTGATTGTAACTTCTCATGCTCCCCCCGTGTTGTGAGCAGTGAGCACAAGTCAGGATTTTCCTGCCGTGCTGGTGTTAATCTGCCCCGGAAAAAGCAGCAGATAGGAAAGAGAGAGGGGATCTCTACAGTACCTGCCCCAGGACAGGAGCACATGGAGCATCTTCCCTGCTTCACAGGATGCGGGTGAACCCCTTACCTCTGTTCTCACCAAATTTCATTACAACTGGAAGAGAACTGGATGCACAGATGGATGAAAGAGCTGGCTCCCATCAAATCAATGCTACGTATCTCTGAGTCTCTTCTTTCCTACCCAGGGGCTTTTTCAGGGCAAAAGAAGACAAAGGAGAGTTCACCATTTGCCCAAGAGCCCAGCTTGAAGTTTGTCAGGACAATCCCAACCTGCCAGCCAGAGCTGCTGGTAACAGCCACCACCAACACTGCTAGAAACTTCCTGCTAGAAGTAAGGTCTCTTGTTGCTTTTCCCCATGGGAACTGATGTACTGGAATTACAAGGCTGGTGTTTTCCTGGGAGCATCCTCAATAAAGGGTGCTACTGAATGGGAATACTGCTTCTGAACTATCGAAGTCCAGAGAAAGACTGAACTATCATGGTTCCCTGGGAAAATTTCATTTCTCCAGGTAGGGTCAGATCAAGTGGAATCTCTCCACGTATTTCACTGTTTCTAGGACCTTAAATCTTTCAGAGTGGGTCTGAAGCTCTTTTTGTATTGAAGAAATTACTCCATATGTTGTAGAATTGCATAGAATGAGGAGTCCAATAACTTTCTCCTTCTGAAGTTTCTCTCGCTGATGCTATACATTTAGTAAAACACAAGACATGGTAGAAAAGAAAAAAGAAATACTTTTACTCCAGCCATCCAAGAGCAAGATGAAGTTTAGGAGTGACCATGGGCTCAAACTTAAACACAGGAGATTCAGGTTAGATATAAGGAAGAAGTTCTTCACTGTGAGGGTGCTGAGACGCTGGCACAGGTTCCCCAGAGAAGCTGTGGCTGCCCCATCCCTGGCAGTGTTCAAGGCCAGGTTGGACGGGGCTTGGAGCAACCTGGTCTATTGGAAAGTGTCTTGGCCCATGGCAGCAGGGTTGGAACTGGATGAGCTTTAAGATCCCTTCCAACCCAAACCATTGTGTGATTCTGTGGAAGTGAATGACCAGCACAGCACACTGCAGGGGTCTGAGGACAGGCAGAACCTGAACTCTAAATAAAGAGCATTTGTTCTGCCACTGAGCTGACTCCTACTGTGACTACTTCTTAGCCCAGACCCGAGTTAAGGCTCTATGAAGCTGCTGCTTCTCAGCCGGCTCATCGCTGGGATGAAATGGCAGCACAGCTTTAGCCCTTGGGATTGTTGTTGGGATTGTCCGGGCAAACTTCAAGCTGGGCTCTTGGACAAATAGTGAACTCTCCTTCGTCTTCTTTTGCCCTGAAAAAGCCCCTGGGTAGGAAAGAAGAGACTCAGAGATACGTAGCATTGATTTGATGGGAGCCAGCTCTTTCATTCCCCTGTATATCCGGTTCTCTTTCAGTTGTAATGAAATTTGCTTGAGCAAACCCCACCCAAAGAGAGTTTTTCCCATGTGCTGGCTCAGCAAAACTCTAAAACAAAGGGAAAAACTTGGCAATTGCAGATGCATTAATTGCTCTCCCTATAGCCATCACCTCCCAACACTGTTGTCTAGGGGTAGAAGGCATGAACGTTATGTCCTGGTGCCTCCTGGTGCTAAAGCTGGAAATGGCACTGCACCTCACTGCATCATCACACACTGGGGCGATTATTGCCTTTATGATAGATCATTTCATTGTGTTTAAGTCACTAAAGCATTTAAATACATATAAATGCAGAGGGAGCATTTTTAAAGCACTAATATGCATGGTTGCAAGTACACTCCTCATCAGTGAGACATCCTCTTTACCTACTGCCACGGTCCCCTGACTCTGCATCTTACCATGATGCTTATAACATCCATGTTTTCCAGGCCTGAAGGCCAGTCAGTACCTCGCCTCATCTATTTTTATCCCTGTTTCTCACATGAAAAACAAATCCTTTCTGTTTACTTACCTGTTTGGGGGGTTTCTTGGCCTTGGTCAAGGGCTGGGAAACTTCAGTGCCATCCCATTACAGGGTGAGTCAACCCAGGGGGTTGCACACAGTCATCATCTCCCAGCTTCCAGGGAAAGCTCAGCCTTCGCCACCGGGCCTGAACTGCGAGATGTTTTATATATGTGTGTGTTTACAAACTTAAACATTACATCCAAAACACTTATGTTTTGCTTATGCACATGCTGACAAATCTATTCTAGAAAGGGTAAAAGGAAGCTTCATAAAAACAACAGCTTTGTTTCCCATGGTTTGCAGCTAAAGAGACAGCATGTGCACGCTTCACCTTGAAGCGGGAGGCGGAAAGATTCTCTCAGTCCCACAAGCCAATGTGAGCACTAAGAGCCAATGCTTTTACTGCTGGACCATAATTACTGAGCTGCTGTGCTGCGAGTGAAGCCCTTCACGAGGCCTGCGTGACGTTTCACCTCTCCAAAGCAGATATCCAGGTGAAAACAGCTCTCCCTGCATGGGGAGCAGCCCTGACCTCCAGTTGTGTGGGACCAGCTGAGGCAGGAACACTGCAAGGAGGGAAACCAGGAGGGTTTGGAGCACAACTTTTTCCATTCATTTTACACTCAGCAACACAGGGTTCAAACATATTCACAGGGTACAACAGATTTCGGTTCAGTCTCAGCCTTCAGCTGACACGAGTTGTGGTTTTTCAGTTATATGATCCAAATCTTGTCATTGTGTTCAGTATTTGGAAGGGGAAAGTCCTTTTTTTAAATAGCTATTCACTTGAGTCTTTGAAAACAAATATTTCCAGACCTGTAAGGCTAACTGTCAACTTGGAAGTGAACTCACCTGCTTGCAATTTGTTGCCCAAAGTGGGGAAAAATGACAAAAAAGTGAACAGCCAATGAGTTTTAAAAAGCGCATTGATGGGAACCTTGTGCAGCAGAGAAAAGACAATTCACGCACCAGTGAAACTGCTCTTACCCAATTCCCACCAAATCTTGGCCAAATTCCTGCCTTGGTAAAGGTGGTGTGAGAGCTGGTGGCAGGGATGGTCCCTTTGGGGAGCGCAGCTGCCTGACCCCAGGCACCAAGCTCTGCTCTCACCTCGCTCTTTCACCCCGTTAGCAAGCTGTTACAGATGTGCTCCCATGCATTTTCACAAGCATCTCATGCTGGTTCTGCAAACCTTAAGCACAGTGGAACATGGGATTCAAGCTCCACTCTCAACACACCAGTTTGGTGGGACTGGTGTTACTGACACCACTGTCCTCCCTACAAACACAGTCAGAAATAGTGATGGGGGTGATCATGTTGAGCGTAACAGCCAGAGCCAGGGGTAGAAATGTGCCTCTATAGGCTGCTTTGCCAGACTTGCCTGAGAAGCTGTGGACCTATACAAGATGAAATAAAATTCCCCTTGCCAGAAAACCTGCATATGAGAGGAGCAAGGATCTCACATAGGAAGCCAGTAGTTAAGACTCTTACCCAGGAGAAGCACATAGGATAGAAAGAGAAACGTACTACTCATGCTGAAGAGTACAGGCTATTTGGAAATGCTGCTTTAAACATGCAAGCTTCCTGTGACTGGACATATGCAACCTGTCGTAAAACATCCCATGCAAGAAGTTATGTGCAATTTGAATTACACAAATGCCTACTAATTCCTAGCTCCCAGCAGGATGGTGAGATTCACTGGGAGCAACAGCAGCAATTGCTTTATCACGTCAAATTTGCTCGTCATCATGGCAAGAGGCTGAGCTGTACTAAAGCCAAGAAGAAGCCTCCATCCCTCTCAGACAAGGAAATTCTGCTAACCAAATGCCCGTACTCACCTCTTCCTCAGATAAATTTTCTCCAGTAGAACCATAAGATTCTGCTTTGATGATAAAATCAAAATCCCTGAGCCTCAGAAGTGAATTGAGACCATTGCTACAGAGGTTTCCACTGAAGAGCAACGTGTTAGTTTATGAATTCTCTGCATTAGCCATCCTGGATTGCTGCTGTATCCAATCTTAAGCATGCTTAAAGAGAAAAAAAGAGGGAAGCACAGTGTTTGTTGAAAATGCTTCATCCTGCAGGAGCCATAGCAGACACTCGTGCCCCACTCCAGTTACACTACAAGCAGCATTGGCTAAACTTCTCCTCAGCAAAGCTGGGATCTCATTGCCAGAACTCTTAAATTCCCCATTAACAATGTCGAAAGCACAACTCCTGCACTGACAATGCCTTAGCCAAGCGAGCACCCTGAGACCCCTGGGAAGGATGTGACCAGATCTGTACCAGCAATCCAACAGCAAAATCCTCCCAGCACATTATCCAAGGGATAAAAAAGAATTTTAAAAAAGCTGAGGAATGAAAAAAGTCCTTTTCACAGAGTAAGGAAATGCTTCCAAGCCACAGGTAAACACATCCCTGCTCGAATGAGCCACCCCCTGGAGTTAGGTGCTTTCTCCCTGTGCTCATGGCCAGCAGCACTATACCCAGGTGGTGAAGCAGAGCTCGAATCAGCCAGCAGCTCCGCCCATCAGTGCAGCAATGCTCAAGCCCAGGAAACAAGCAACTACTAAGCCCATGGGGCAGGATGAACGTTTTCTTGGGACAAAAACCAGCAGATTTGTACAAAATTTTGAGGGATTATTTTTACTGTTCTGAAAGCAAAGTCTACTCAAATTTATCAAGTAGTTTTATTGCCTGGAAAACTTTTTTTGAGCAGGTTTAAAAGATGACTTAAGAGCAAGTGGGTTTAAAACCAAACTGGTGGGAACCAGTCGTACAGATCATAGAATCATAGAATAGTTAGGGCTGGAAAGGGCCTTAAGATCACCCAGTTCCAACCCCCCTGCCATGGGCAGGGACACCTCACACTAAACCATCTCACCCAAGGCTCTGTCCAACCTGGCCTTGAACACTGACAGGGGTGGAGCATTCACAACTTCCCTGGACAACCCATTCCAGTGCCTCACCACCCTCACAGTAAAGAACTTCTTCCTTATATCCAATCTAAACTTCCCCTGTTTAAGACTGAACCCACTACCCCTTGTCCCTAATGAAGAGTCCCTCCCCAGCATCCTCACAGGCCCCCTTCAGACACTGGAAGTATGAGGTCTCCACGCAGCCTTCTCTTCTCCAGGCTGAACAGAATAATAAAACCCACACTAGTATAACACAGAACACTTGTGAAGATTTTAGCTGGGACATTTACTGGAAAACTCAGATGAGGACAGTGTGGAGCATTAACTCCTTAGGAATTAATTCAACATTTTGCAAAGACAAAAGGTTCAGGGAAGATACTGAAAACATTTGGAAAACCACACAAAAGTCGTGACCAGGACCCATAACACAACTAACCTAACACAAATCAGATGACGTGAAGCATGAATAGTCTTTACAGTTAACCTGTGTATGGACAGACTCTTAGAGACAGACTTCTAAATTGAACTAATTTTAACACCAGTGAGAAAAGATGCCTTTTCTGCCCTCTCAATCAGATCTACATGAAGTTTTACCAGTCCAGGGTTTGGGTTTTTTTCCATAGGGCTCCCTGAACTTTTGTTTTTAACTTTGCCAGACTAGCAGGCACACTGAAGAGTATCTTCTCTGCCTTTTACTTGCATGCTTCGAAGAAGAGATTGCCTTTTACTTTTCTAACCAGAAGAAATAAAAGGAATTCTTAGAAGATACTAAGACACCAGAAAAGGACGTCCATGTAACTTAAGCCTTCAGATCTCTGAAAAGATCTATTCATGGTACAGCTTTTCTACCACCCAAACTGGATACAAATCTCAAAATTCCACACCCCTCTGTGAAGTCCTGCTCGGGCATCACTGTGCTTTAGGGACATTACCTCCTACTACCATGTTGAAAGACAGGACTGCATTTCTGTTGACTTGCTGCAATAAAGTTTCATTATAAGCTTAGAGTGTCCTCACTATGCACCCAAACCTTATTAATAATAAGGTATTTGGAAACTAATACAGATAACAAGATAATCTGGACAGGGGTATTAGTTTCTTCCTAATACCATGCCATACTGACACATGGCCCCATGTAATTATTAATGGGTCTACATGAAGTTAGCTACGTAATGAGGAAATGCGTATGAGTTTGTACCTTTCTGAAGCACCACAGCGCACTCTCTTCTCCAGAACACAAACCACACAGCCCTCATCAGTTACATAAGATCAGTCAGTTGTATGAAAAAATTTCAACAATCAAGACTGGTTTTAAGCCCCTTCATTTGTAATTCTGGGTCAGGTAAACATCTGAAACCATCCCTTAACACAGCTAAGAATCCAAGGCATTTCTTAAAAAACTATATAAAGTGAAAAATCTCTGTTGCTTGGACTTCATTCAAAATGCCCAAATGTCATTCACTCCTTTTCCAGAGTTCAAAGCACAAACATACATTACTGTAAAACAACACACATACTTCACCTAGGGACAGGTATCTTCAAGTAAGACAAAAGTATTTCATTTACACTTTAAAAGACAGATTTATGATTTCAGAAATTACTTTTATATTAAAATTCTTATATGCATAACTCCCATTACAGAACAACTTTAAGAGATCCCTTGATACATATTAATAAAAATATCACCATTCAGACCAGTAAAATTGTACCAAACTGGCTTTAGTTTAAAGCCTGTTCAGTATTAAAAGTCAAGAGCTGGGACCTGATGCTCAACTGACCTTAAGAACATACAGATCAACAAAAAAATGTGCTTATTATTTGTTTTATTATGCCCAGGCAGCAAATTCTCCGAAGTCCTTCAATAAACAAACCCATGTGTTACGTTGCTGGTCCTATCTTATCAGTCTCTTCCTTCTTTGGACCTTCTTCTCGGTTTTTGCCCTGCTGCATGGTGTATACTGATGGGCCCATCCTTAGGATCTTCCCACTGCCCAAGCACTCGTCACCCTTGTAGAACACTGCAAACTAGGAGAAACAGAGGGAGAGCCTTTTCAGCTGCTGCAAATGGCATGGTGAACAACTTTAGGCTGTGCAAGACCTGCTGGGCAGTGAGTGTATTTGTTGGCAGTAAGGATTGTTGGCTTACACAACTGTAAATACAAACATGTTCGTGGAAATTCCATCATGAACTTCTACAGGATTATCTCAAAACTCTTCAGCTATTGAGCTGGAATGGATTGTGCTGGAAAGCTTCCTTTCCCTAAGGGGATGATGTACGTAACACCATCTGCATCTTCACCTGACCTTCCGCAGGCTATAGTGGCACTTCTCAGAAGAGGAAGTGAACCAAGGACTACTGGAAGGAAGTGACTGGGGCTCCCTGATGTGCTCAGGAGGTTCTTGCAGGAGAGGAGGAGCACGGACCTCCTGGCCTTGTCTCATTACTTTGCAGCAAAGAGCCCAGTTACTGCCTCAGCAGCTCCTGGCAGTCAGGGGCTTCTCCTGCCTATCATCAGCTCTGGCTGAGTCTTCTCAGCTCACAGCTCGCCTCTCTTAAGTATATCCCTCTCTTCATTACAAAACATTCTCAGACAATTTCCCTCCTGATGTGTCCCACAGGCTCCCAAGTTTTGGGGTGGCAGAGGGAGGGTAGAACATAAACTAGGAAAGGGCACGCAGAAAATGCTTGAGAGCCACTGGTTTACAATGTTATGGGAGTATCCTGGTATTAGCAGTGTTAGAAAGCATCACTACACAGTACCTCTTCTCAGTACTGTTCTGGGACAATGAAATTCACTGGACACAGATTCTCACCAATAAAATTTGAACACTAAAACCACATTAAGCAGCCAATTACAAAACTAATGCCTTTTTAAATCTATTTCTTGAACGCAACAGATTTCACTTCTGCATATACAGCTGTTACCAGAGAAGTTTTCATCTATTTCTAAACTTGTAAACCAGTTTCTCAGACTATACGGGTAACAACAGAGTATTTAAAACTAGAAATAACTTCCTTCAAAATAGTCAATGAATAGCCAAGATAGACCTAACTGCTCTCATGAAAACATTAATTTGGTCCATCTACTGTTTTATTAGCCAGATACACCAAAACACACAAAAAAGGAAAGAAAATCACTTCTAATAACTTACCTGCCCAGGTGTGATAGCTTTTGCTGGCTTCACTAATGTCACCCACACACTTCCATCTTGGTTTAGAGTCAGCACACATGGCACTAGAGCAGAAAATGGCCAAACACCTGCCAGTTAATCCTTATGTACACATTGAAAGTTAAACGGATGTAATTCAAGTTATTATACACAGAATTGTTTTATGAAGACACTTGAGAAACAGAAAGGCAAGCCAAAACATTTCAACTATTTCTGCAAAACTACACTGAACACATGACCGCAGCTTCCCAAACCAAGTAAAACAAAAAAACCCAAAACACCAAGGTTTGATTACCCAGTGCCATCTGGTGCCGAAACCTGAGATGACAGTCCATCATCTTCTCTCTAACGAGCAACGCAGGAGGTTCCTCTGCTATCCAGTGCACTCGGTTAGTCCGCAGCAGGTCTCTGTACAGAGCAGGGTGATCTCTTGATGGTGCCTTAAAATATATTTATTTAATGTTGATGTTTCTGACAGAGAGCACGTAACTTCTAATGCTTGAAATACAGAAGAATCATCAAGCCGTACCAAAATGAAGGCAAAACGAGGAAGAAAGCAAGCATTTATTAGCACCTAATCAACTTCCAGGTGGATGCCTTTAATTAAAAGAATACACTAAAGCAAGCCTGAATAGTCAGTTTTCTACATCTCAGCCATGTTGCTTCTTGTATTCTTTTTCCTTCATATTTCTGAGAGAGTTCAGATGTGTACTGCCCTCCTTATCCAATTGCAAAGGGATGCTACCTCCCTTCTTCTCTAACTTCCCAACTCAACACCTCCCCAACAAGGGCACTGCACAAGCACAACCCTACAGCAGGGCATAAATAAGATTTCTTAGTGGTCCTGTCTGTTTCCTCCCAACTTTCTTTTAATTATGATATTTTCCCCCCAGCCGTATCAACAAGTAGCAGACCACCTCATTATAACCACATCAGTACTAAGTAACAACCACATGAACATCAAGAAACATTAACAATGCCTGCAAGCTGCAGAACTCTCAGACATTTCATACGATTAGTCATTAACACAACAATTATTTGCAGTATTCTGCCTCAGTTTTCAAAATGATTAAACTGTATTACTGGCTACTGTTTCTTTTACTAGAAAAAGAAAGTAGCACTACATAGCAAACCAAGATAATGCACATTGTATACACTGTGTCACAGTAACTACAATAAAATGTTTTAGAGTAGAAAATGAGAGCTCAGCAGATTGTCTGATTCTTTTCAGTATTTGCCCTTTGTCTGGAAAAGTTCAATGCCAAAATCTAAACCAATTTTCTACTCAAGAAAAGCCAGTTTGGACAAGATGTTTCAAAGCTGCCGATGCTATGCTAGTTAGTTCTTGTTTTCCCCAAGAAAGCCAAGAATTCTGTCCAGGTTAGAACCACATTCCATACAGCAGGAGTCACAAAATGCTTGCATTAGTCATTCGCAATACCAGTATGAAGTAACTCACCACAAAGACATCTCCAGTGCTGACATCTTTGTCTACAACAAACCAAACATCTCTCAGGCCAGCTAGTCTAGCCCTCTGGCCTATGGTGTAGAGGAAGCAACCTGTAGAAATATAAAAATGTAATGCTGGAAGCAATTTTTCATCTTTTACCTTCAGAAAAATAAGTTAAAACCCTTTCCCCAAAACTTTACCACTAAACAATACAATAACAATAACAAGCCAAGTTGTCTTAGAGAAGTCTGCCAGCTACAAGCTGAACTAACATCTACTTCAAAGTTGTCACATGTACCTGAAGCACATGGTTTCCAACTCATCTGTTTCAAACTCTATTGTGCTATTCTTAGGGTTTATAAAAGACAAATATTTCAGCTTCAATTTGTTGTTTTCTTACTACTTAGTCTTACCAGTTTCCCTTACTTTTGCTGCTAGAAGAACATTCTACTCCCATAAACTATTTGGGAGAGGAACTCAGTTCTGTGAGAACTGAGGAAAGCAAAGGAAGGACACACAGAATAAAAGGAAAACATAAGCTGCCCATGTTTGGTGACGTCCTACTATGCATCACTGAGGTGCATGGTGTATTTGTTTTGCAAAGTTCAGGTACTAAAGATTCTGGAGCTAAAGCACATTTTGAAATAATTAAATGAACAATGGTCTCTTGGTATTAAATTAACCACCACTTAGTATCAACAGAGTCACCCTGCTAATTAGCAATTACTTTCTTGCAACACGGAACACAGTCAAAATCAGTTGCAGTTTAAGGCTCTACTATTGTATGAAGTAGGTTTTCCACAACTATAAGTTCTCAAACTGAGAAAAACTGGTTTGGAACTTCACAAAATTTGTCCCTCAAAATATAAGCAGCATTGTTCCATTTATCTAAAAGCAGTCATTAAGGTGGGTTAGCCAATTACCTCTGTGTTTTCCCATCACCTTCTTATCTTCAATGGAAACAAAGTTACCTGGTTGAGGTTCTAAATACTACCAAAAAGGAAGAGAGAAGTCACAAGATGGCACAAAAAAACCCCATCAGTGTATTTCAGGTTCTGTCACTACATTCTCTTGAAGTTGGAAACTAACTTTCCAAGCAGCAAACTCTGCCTGAACAGCTTACTGCCTCTTCCCTGATTCTGCTTTAGACAGAAAAGAAGGAAGGGCAGTCCCTATCAGCAGGAACTCTGGGCTTCACCCCACCCCTCATCCTTACTTACAGCAGGGGGCAGCAGGATTCAGCCATCTGCCCCTCTCATATCCCAACCACTTGTCAGAGCCTCACAAGCACAGCATTGCAAGTTCAGACACTCCTTTTGTTACAGAAAGTGACTGACTGCCCAGTGATGGAGGGGAAAGGTACTTCCTACAGGGTCTTGGCATTTGCTTCTGAGTAGGCTTGGGATGCAAAAGGACACTGGACATTGTGACTCTGTGAAGGCCAAAAGCTGTTGGAGATTTTTCTGTAGACAGTGTTATAAATTACTACTGAAAAACCAGAACAGAGCAAAGATTGGCATGGATTTAACACTGCTCACCTCGAGAAGGAAATTTTCAAAGTTTCTTTCACCAATGAAACATATTCCCATACTCTGAAAAGGAAATGTGGTTTTGAATCCGTAACAGCAAAGAAAAGCATCTGAAATACTGTCCATTAATGATCTGTCCAAAACAGAACTCCCTCCCCATGTACCCAAATTATGCTAGGCATCTCATAAAATAAACCAAACCACAACATCTGCTCCAGCAGAGGTAAACCTGTACATTATTAATAAGAGCCATAACCACAAAAGAGAAATAATGGGAAACAGAACATATGTTCAATAAATAAATACATTAATCTTGGTAACTATACTGTGTGCATATTAAAAACAGAAGGCTCTTGCAGACTTAAGTACAAAAATAACATAAGTGATACAGTAAAGGTGTACCTCTTGAAAACATCTTTCAAAAACAAACAGCATTTCCTTTTCAGTTACTGCCTACATTCTTCAGGCACCCATTTACAGTGGACAAATATGAATACTAAAAGTGATTGAGACAGCATCAGAAATACAATCACTGCCTGCGTTACATTTTCTTTAGGATCAACTCATGAAGTGTTAGTTTTTAGGGAACAGAACTTTTTGTTTGGCTGGTTTTTAAAGAGTAACTGTGGAAAACAGCATCATCCAATTTCATAAAGACATACTGAAAAACAATTATAGTGAGAAAGCCTTTAAAAGCTACAACCTAAAAGCTACTTTTTAAAAGACCAAAGGCTTCTCACCTGCTGTGATAGACAATACCTTCCTTAAGGCTCACAGCATCCTAACACATTCACCTTCATCTCAGTTCTTCTGAGATACAATGGCAGACAAATAATCTGCAAGCTAAAAGACACAACTAACCACAAGCTTATCAAAGTTCTTTTAAGCAAGTAGACAGCTAAAAAACTGCTTCCCAACCTGTTCTATTACAGTGCTCAGAAACAGACAAGCTGCCACAGTTTTAAAGTTCAAATAGTTCAGGAAAGTCTGCTTTAGAGAAAAATACAAATCAAAAGAGTTTAAGTGTTACCATGCCTCTTTTTTCTTTAGTACATGATGAAGGCCGTGTTCCGCTGCTATCTTCTTAACAAAACTTTTTGTTAAATCCCCTAAAGGGAAAATGGTTTTCTTCAAAGCATCCTGTGAGATCTGACTTAGAAAGAAGGTCTGGTCCTTAGACAGGTCGGCCCCTTGAAGGAGTTTCACAGCTGCAAAGTACAGAATACAGAGCACCTCAATATTAAAGGGGATTCCCTTTAATGGTTCAACTTCCTTTAGTATTTTGTTTGATAATCAACATTTTAGTTTTATTATTTCCAAATGCATGTTAAAGACAGTATTCTCCTGTTTGTGGGTTTGGGTTTTTTTCCAAAATATAACTAAAAATGTTTGGGTATTTTCTCACCACTAAGAAGATCCAGAAAGATTTTGATTTTGTACAGTGCAGAATCCTACGAAGTCTTACACTGCCTCATCTATTACAATACTGCATGTGTCATTGGCAAGGGTATCAACAATATGAGAAACAAAACCAACCATTTCATGTGAAAGACAGATGAAGATATGAGTATTTCAGAGCATACTGTTCTTCAAAAAGACATCCAGTTTTGCCCTGAAATTACAGCGATATCGATCAGTGACTTGAACGATAAGTAGTTATTCCAGTGCTCAGAGATGTAAGTTTGACTTTTGTGTTAAAAACAAAGTCTCCCAATTGCCCAAATGAAATAAAATTGATATGTTTTTTTAGTCATGTTCTGTCCACTCTCTTTAAGATCTAATAACTTTGCTGTTTTACAAACTCTACTTCCATGTTTCTTGACTCAAAGATTAACTACAGGCCAATAGTTCAGTCCCAACTAATAATACAAAATCTCACTAAAGGGCAGTAAGACTTTAGAACATCACAAAATCCTACAACTCAGTGATTACAGTCTGCCACAAGTACAGACCATTGGTTCCGCTGTGCCCATTTCAACTTTTCAGAAATAAAACAAAGAAACAAACAAACCCCTTTAAGTCCAAATCAAAAAAGGGGAAGCTACAACACAAAAACACCTCTGTGGCAGCTTTGCATACCAGGTGCTTGCAAGTTTCTTTCCCTTTGGGTATAACATCCTTCTCATCATATACGCCAGTTTCATCTGAGTTATTTCATTGCATTATGGCCCACTGCAGAGCTAGTTGGGAAATCTCTACATTGCCATCCAACCTCTGCCAGTGCCACGCAGAGACATACCCAAAACAACACCCATCAAGCTGGCTTTCTCATGGATAACAGGAGAAGCACTGTGGTGCTGAGATCAACCTCTGATTACATACAGCCACAGGCAGACTATTAATGCAAAGAGAAAAATCTGCACTACTGCTACTAGCACCTTTGCTGACCTGAGAATCATAGCCTTAAAAATGTCTGCACATGCTGCACTTGCACTTTTCAACTGCAGTGCAGGCAGAGCCTTGATCTACCTAGGAAAACCAAGCTGCTATAGGGGAACAGAGAAATAAGGCAGAACAGGTGAATTACTGAGCAAGAACCTGATTTTTTCCAGTAAAATAATATACAGTCCAATTAATGTATGAAAGTATGTTATTAATTTTAATGTTTCAAAGCCTTGATTCTAAAATTCCAGTTAAGCATAACCCCACGATGAGTTCTATCTATACTGAATACTGAATAGCAAAAGAATACATTCTCTAAAATAGAAGAAACATTAAAAAAAGAAAATTTTATGTAAGTCATGAAAATACTAGATAAAGATTCCTTGAAATGCTTCTCTGGGGGGGACAGAAGATGGCCCTGTCTCCTTAATCCACATTACGGTTCCTCCAGAAAGTTCATTACTGAAATGTTTATTCTTCCCTCTGCACCTGGATTAGAACTCTTAAAATAGAAAATTTAATACTTGATTAGTCAGGGTAATTTTCAGTAATGTAAATCCTCTGTTTTGCTCAATCAACCTTCTATAAAGGCTGGGGTTTTAGTGGCAATCATTGTGTGTAAGGAAACAAACTTCCCTGATATTGTGACACCAAACAAGAGTTTAAAATTCTTTTTCACACCTAGGATGAAATATGAAATGAAGACTCCACTTACTATTTCTAACTTCAAAACGGTTTCTGAAAAGACTTTGTGGTCTTTTAATATGCTTCTGTTGAAACACTTCTTCATCCTCTAGCGAAGTCCTAGCATAATGCCCAGTAGCAATTGCATCTGCTCCTATCAAGAAAAAAAACCAAAACAAAACACCAATGGACATACTTGAAATTCAGTTTAAAACAGGATTATAAACATCCAGTAAGAAAAGCAGAGAGCACTGACGGAACAAAACCTATAGAGAAGTCTTATACTGACAATAATCATACTCCTGCTATTTAAACAATGTAAACTATTCATGAGCATGCCAGCACTTGTGCTTTTGTACTTGAAGGACCACCTAAAATTTAATGGTCAGGTCAATGTATGTCACCAAAGTAAATCCATTCCAATTAACAAGCAACCTGCTTTAGTGGAAGGTGCCCCTGCCCACAGCAGGGGGGGCTGGACTAGATGACATTCAAAGGTTCTTTCCAAGCTGAACTGTTCTGTGATTCTATATATAAAAGCAAACCTAAAGTCAAATACTTTGCAAATACTGAAATACTGCCACAGAGATAGGTGAATTAGGCATGCAGATGAACTCAGGTTTCCCCCCATCTTTTCAACAGTTTGTATCCTTTAAGTATTTCCATGGCACACACTGTACTGACACACTTGAAAATGCCTTACCAAGGTTATCCATAGCATAATGAAGAAAGCAGTTGAATTTGATGTGCTTGTTACACACAATATCAGGATTAGGAGTCCTTCCCAATTCATACTCTTCTAAGAGGTCACTGTAAAATAAAGATTCAAATGTCTATTGACATTATTAACACAGCACAATACTGAGACTGAAAGATCTATTTAAACATGAGAACTCAAGACCTAGTCATACTGTGCATGTTATGTTAAAAATAAAATACCTATTGGATTTTAACCTGTAAAACACAATGCTTCAAAGATTTTCACGAAAGTGCACTGAGAACATGGTCAAATGATCACTCAGTGTCTTGTAAACATGTTAAATTAATGCTCCCTTGGGGGAGACATGGCTGCCCTCGGCACACATCCTACTCATCTCCTCAGAATTAAACCACGCTGCTTCATTTTTCTAAGTGACAGTGCAGTACAGCACACACCAGGGGTTACTGTGTCTCAGTATGGACAACAACTTATATCTGCAATAATGCCACCATAAACAGTCAAGGGACTTAATTTTATATAGGATTTTTTCCCCATCTTTTTTCTTTCCTTCAAGAAATTCAAGTAGTTTCTCAAAGTCATGCTGTAGTTTTACACTGTCACATAATTAAAGTGCTTAGCAATATTTGCTTGAAAACATTAATGTAATAACTAGTGAAAGTAAGCCAGCATACAGTCCTGCATGGAGATACCAAAAGGCCTGATCACTGCATTATTTAGCTTGTCTTCAGTAGTAACTGAAGTCAAGAGGAACTGAGTGGGCTGGATTTAAAAGTACACCAGTAACCCTATTATTTGGTTTTACTTTTCAACATCTGAAACAGAACCAGTTGCTTCTTCTTCACCATGTTATACATTACATTCATAAATAAAAAATAAAGCAACATATCGAATTTTGTCTAGCTCCTTTTTAACAGTTCTGAATTCAACAAGTCATACTAAGAATTAAATCACCTGGGTCTACCCAGAGCTCCCTCCCCCTTCCTGGTATCCTCAACACTGTACTCTTAGGATAACACAATTCTTTGTAATTACTGCAAGGGCATGCTGGAAGCTTTAGAAAAGACTCAGCATAAAGACAAGCTCACATCAGTTCAGAACTTCAAGTAAAGTACAGAACTGGAGGAAAGGCAGGGAAGGATGCCTGATGAATCTCCCCGATGTTAGGATTTGAAATAGGCTGTGCACAAACCACAGGCAAGACAAGAACTGAGATAGTTCTTTCGATAAAGGGTGTTTCTGATGAATAACCCTCTAAAGAGAGATCTAGAAGAAGAGCAAATCCCAGGTCAGTGATGACAGTAACAAAAACAGGATTCCGAAACCAGCCAAGTAACCTGCCACAGACACCTTGGGAACACTGTACTAATAAACGATGAGAAGCAAAAGAAAAGCTCATCTTCTATGATCTTTGATTCACTGCCATTTACAGATATCCCTCAGGAGCTTTGGTAGCTTTTATACACTCTCACACAGAGGGGAAGCAAGGCATGAACTTTCCCAGAACAGGGCTCTTCCCTTCACTAACTGCGCAACAGTTTAGTGCTCGGTTTCATTTCAACATGAAGGAGCATGACTAGGTTTCTTCTGAGACAAGGTAACAACAGCACTCCTTAAAGGGGGACGACGAAGATCAGTGAACAACTTTTGTGCACTTATGTTGCGTGCATAAAGGATAAACTTCCCTTCTCCTGCCTCCAAGAAAAACTTGGCTTTTCCTAAATAGAACTTTCTTCCCTTAAAGTGAAACAGATCCACAGAAAATCCAAACACCCTCTTCAGAGAGCAGTTTCAAATCAATTACAAGCTTAAAGGAGCAAAGCTAGTTCATGATCACTTTGTAGTAAACTGGATTCAGTACCTGCTAATGTAAAATGCACATGAATTACACACAGACAACAACAGCACCCCATTTACTACCTTCTTCCGAAGTTGCAATAAAGTTGGGCCAGTTGTGGGCAGCAGCAGAAATGAGCTGGAACAAAGTAACTGCTACACACTCATAACTACAGAGAAAACTCCTATTAATTTCAAGAATAACAAACATATTAAGATCAATATAGAAATTCTGATGTTGAATATGAATGAGAGAAAAAAATAATGCCTGTGTTATTGAACAGGCTTCAGTAGTTTCTCTTAGCACTCGCAATACTGCAGTAAACTGTCCACCCTGCCTCTCCACAGTAACACGGTACTACACCACTACACTGAAAGACCACCTATTTTAAACGTGTTTGTACCTGAATACTTCATTCCAGTATTCTTTCACGTAGGAAACCTGGTGGAAAGGAATATCCAGCTTCTGACAAACGCGGTAAGCATCTTCACAATCCCTGTCAACGGAGCAAGCTCCTTGCTCATCCAGCGGGTCCCAGTTCCTCATAAAGACGCCTGTCACCTGGTAGCCTATGAAATGAAGGCAACAATGACTTTTAAAATGCAGTTTTAACTGCCTGGAACCAAAACCCGAGTTGCTTTAAGTCTTGCTTGAGTAACTGCTTTCTTCAGAAGGCACGAATAGTGCTGTGTCAAACAAATACCCTGCTAAGCTTTACTATTCGGATACCGCACGGCTATTTTTAGTCCCATAGCTAACATGAAGACAGCCGACACGGCTGTATTTCAGAGCTCCGAGTGGCCCCATCCCCTCCTTCCCCGCTCGCTCCAGCCGCTCCGAGGCGAGGTGTCCCACCCGCCGGAAGACGCGGCTGAGAACGGGGAGCGCCGCCCGGACTCGGCCCGACGGGT
This sequence comes from Psittacus erithacus, assembly GCA_009867235.2. Lineage (NCBI taxonomy): Eukaryota > Metazoa > Chordata > Aves > Psittaciformes > Psittacidae > Psittacus > Psittacus erithacus. Next base: position 19,607 of record WYDI02026017.1, read on the forward strand.
ATCGGGCGGCCCCGCCGGAGCGCAGCGCCCGGCCCCGCCGCCCCTCACGCACCTCGGCGGCGCAGCAGCAGCGCGGCCACGGCGCTGTCCACCCCGCCGGACACGGCGCAGACCACGCGGCGCGCCCCCGCCAGCATCGCCCTCCCTGTCCCGCAGCGGCCGCGGAGCCGCCGCTTCCGCCCGCCCGCCCTAAGCTTCCGGCGGCCGCCGCGGGGCGGGGCGGCGGCCAACGGCGCTCGGAGCAAAGGCGCCGACCCTCGGGGGTTCCGGCGCCGGGCAGGAGCGCGGGCGCCTTAGTGCGGCATCGCCCCCTCGCAAACGGAGGCGCGGCCCTGTTCGCGCTCACGGTGCCTGTTCCTGCCTTCGCTGCTTAACGGTTCCCCACCTTCACGGGTGGCAGCCCGGCTCTGCCCGCAGGAGGAGGTAATGCATTGTCAGATCATAGAACCATAGAACAGCTAGGGTTGGAAAGGACCTTAAGATCATCTAGTTCCAACCCCCCTGTCAAGGTAGATCAAGCCCAACGGGGAAAGTCGAAGTGCTTGCTGCCCCACGACCGTCCTCACTTCAGGACAACCCAGAGCCCTCAAACACACACTTCATGGAGGAGCCCGCCGGCTATCTATGAGCAAGACTCAGCAGAAGGAGTTGCACAAAGGTAGACCCGAAGACAACAGTCTCCACTACATTGCTTTGTGTTTGTTATCACTCGATACGCCAAGGGCAGTGCAGCCTCCTCACTTTCTGCCACATCCTGCACTAACCCTGCCTCAACATCCTTGGACCTTAGAGCAACTGAGCTGCAGGCTGGAATTTGGCTCTTAGTTGCAGACACACTGAGCTGTCAACACAGTGCTTGAACTCCAGTGAACAGATAGGCTAGTCAGTAGAGGTGATCACTGCCAGAAGTATTCAGGTAGCCATAGTCACTCACCACCCAAATAGTTTCTACTGGTAGAGGACTGATGCTTGCTTGTAAGCAGTCATGCTCAAACCCAGGATTTAGATCTGCTGCCTGCAACAGCATACATTGACAAAATGGAGGTCTCAAGGAGCATAGAACACCTGGCTCTCCTGCAAGCGATAGAATCATAGAATAGTTAGGGTTGGAAAGGACCATAAGATCATCCAGTTCCAATCCCCCTGCCATGGGAAGGGACACCTCACACTAAACCATGTCACC